>JZKD02S1656949.1:68526-89321 GCA_000966675.3 Picea glauca
AACTTGAATAATTATTGCAAGTTAAATGTTATGTGTTTAAAGCAACATGATCAATTTGCAACACATAAATTAAGGATTACTTATGCAAAATACACATAGACAACAGCATAAACATTGAACTTAAACACATGTGCACAACAATTGATAAAGGAGTTCACCCCTCTTATGGTCTACATCTCCTGGTCCATCTTCCAATGGATCATTATTATTAATTTCTCAAAAAGTGCTCAAAAACATGTCTTACAATGCTAAAACTGACAAACCGACTGCTCCAATGGCTTCCCAATGTTCCAAAACCCCTGTCTGGGCTCTTTTGGCACCTCAATCAGTTGAAAAATGAAGAAGTTAGGCCTCCTGGAAGTCTCCCTCTTCAAGCTTGATGTCTCTGGTTCTACAATTCACACCCTCCTTGAGTGAACCTGGCTCACACGCTCTTTTAAGCGCAAAAACCCAGCACCGGGCCCAACCGTGCCAACGGTGCAAACCGTAGAACGGTTAAGGTGCCTCCAGCCCCTAACCGCCTAGGCACCTGGGCGTATGGGCATGTGACCTCGCGCGGTTGATAAAAAGTGGTTAGTTAGTTACACAACTGTGTAACTCCCCCCGCGCTCCACCTCGGGGTCATATGCAATGTAAAAGAACCGTGGGCCCAACCCCACACAAATGTTACAACCGCGCACACAAAACCGTGGCTCATAGTGCTAAAACCCCGCGCCAATGTATTAACACATATTACAATAGTCCACGGGCTATATGGTTTACTCCGCACGCAATTCGTTAACACCGCCCCATATACCATATGGTCACATAGTTTACAATGGAACCACGGGTCGGGGCTAAGCCCCGGCCCGCCCCCCTTTCCAATTAATACAACACATAAATTTAAATATATGCGCATTCATTTCCATAACAAGGAACATCGGCGGGAAAGTTGGTTATTGGAATTTGTAAAGGCACTATGTAGAGGAGAGGTCCGGGGGTCGAACCCCGCGGCCTCCAACATTTTATTCATAAACTCCTTAGCCAACCAGTGAGGGACACGTGGCGCCCTTGGATTGGGCCATGTGTCCTCCTATTATTGGCCACCCAATGACACGTGTCAACATCCGACTCACCCAAAATTGACCAATCAACATCTGCCACGTCACCAACGTATGGCCTGTACGGTCCTGACACGTCACCGTACAGACTGTACGGACAGGTACAGTCAGCATCCAAAAAATTTGCCTATTTGGCTTGGCGGACCGATTGTGATATCTTCTCCATACGGACTCCGTTTGAGAAAGTAAATATACCACCGAAATCAGGAAGACGAGACAGACGCAATGGAACTATTTTCATCGCATTCCGAACACTTTGAAAATTGAGCAAAATTTGATCCCCTAATCAAAAAACTACTCCACTTTTCTATCACTTTTGCAATCACTATTGCAATCAACCTTTCTGATTAGATATGCGAAAGTCCTACATTGGTCTGCCTTGACCAAGTGCTCGATTCACCTCACAAACTATGATCATGGTATTCTCAAGGTTTGTGCATAGATATGACACTTACTTCCATAAAAAATCAAACCAACCAAGTTTGTGCTCAAAATGTCTCTATGAAAGGTCAATTGACCTTACCAAACCATTCACGAAGTCTCTGCCCAAACTATTTGTGCAATCAAATATATGAATTCCACCATCCCAAGTGATTTGTTTCATCACAAACTCTATTCTTGGTCTATAAAAGTGGTGCGACTAGATCAACCTTCCACCACACCGTCAAGCATAAATTTTGTTGTAAGTTTGATGCAAAGCCTCTATGATGAACCATTTTACTCCATCGAATTGTTTACCAAGTCTACGGACATTCCCTACTAAACTGTATTAACAAAAAACTATGAAACAAACAATAGTTTACCTCAACACCACCATTCTAACTGCGATAATGGTCAATAGACAAATCTTCTTGGATATCATCAGTCACATCCCCATATGATTCCTTCCTGAATATTACAATTGTGCACCTCTTGAGGGCATGCGACATCGTGATGGTTCTCACTTGGCTTCTTGGAAACACCAAAGATACTTCATCCAAACTATGTCTCTTCACCTAGAGCATACCCATACTCCATTCTGGTCTACAGGAGAGTCACAATCCTACTCTAGTGAAACTCACTTGTATACTTAGATGATTTGTTAACAACTTGACACTTATTGATTTAAGCATACATCCATGAACATGCAAAACAATGATTACACTTGATAAAAAAACAAGAGATATACAAAGATAGTGCAGGTGGCATAGGACATTCCTAACACCTGGCTAAGTCTTATTATTGTGAAACAATTACAATATGAGAACTAATGACTCATTTTAAAACTTTGGTAGAGTTGCACGACTCACCTCACCTCACCAAGACACTCATACACAAATTCGTCACCCCAAGACTGATCTATCACAACAACATTCACAACTCTTATGGTGCGCCCTATAAAAACACCCACCAAAGACTCACCTTCTCTTCTCCCTCTCAAGAATTCACATAGACCTGTGGTTCTATCTCATAACATGCCTCACTCAGACCTAATACAAGACTTCCCCAACTCCAAATTCACCCTGCTTGCTGCTAGACTCAACTAAAAGAAGGTCTTCCCAACTATGTCCACATAATCAACTCAAGGGACCACAAGTCCTCCCATCTAGAGTGGTTTGACTCCTCGAGGGAGATTTCCCCTACTTGTATGAATCTGACTTAGAACCTGAATGTTGATATTTCTTTTTTCCTTGTGCCTTCTTGGTTTGGAACCCTTATTATTTTATATGGACTCCAAATGGCACATTTATGAATCATTTCATCCTTTGGGTGTGTCATTCTCCTTCATGGACCAATTTTCCCAAACGAACCAATGCACCCCTTCGTGGACCAACATTCCTAAATGAACCCATGCACTTTTAAACATTTACGTGCCTTGGGACCGATTTTCCCCAACCTTGGGTGTGCTCCTCATGATGATGTGACCCAACCTCTTTGGTGTTCCTAACCTTGTTGTAACATCACCCCAACTGATTTTGTTTTCCTTTTTAAATAGTACCTTTAGTCATTGTTTCAACTTTTCTACCATCAAGTGTATTGGTTGTCGTCAAGGTGAAAAATAGTACTCTTAATGTTTTCTTTTCACATGACAGGTTAAACAAATCTCAAGCGATGATATTGTTGAAGTATCCTCACAACCCCAAGTTATTATGTAACTAAATTCACCATACAACATAAATGTCAGATTCTACCTAGCTGGAATATTTACTTCCCATAGTAATTTGGTTTGGTCTTTACATAGAATTGATTGTTGTCGTGAATATTTCTAGGTTATAGTTCTCAAGCTATTAGTGGCACACACCAACCCTTACATAGGTATCATTCGTCAATACATAAATTGGTCATGTTAGTTCTTAACACTTACTCCCCAATTTCTATTATCACTCTTAAGGATGGACAAAACATGCATAACCTATCCTAGGGTTGAAACCCCCTTGATCTCAAGGGTAAAAATATTATTCCTTTCCAAGATTATTATCCTTGGTTCACCCACAAATTCTTATTGATCTCATTGGAATAGTTTAAGTTATAAAATTTTATTAGAGTCTTGAACACATCTCAACTCCGATCCTTTGGAATACGGTACCAAAGGTATACAAATAATATATTTATTGCAACCTTTGTATGACACCCACCATACCAGGGTCAACCTGGGGTATGGCGCCTCGACCAACATAGTTTTAAATGAATATAAAGAACATTGTACGTGTTATTACTTGACACAACCTCCTCTTACATACTACTATCATCTGTACAGGTCTAATGGCACCGTGGTGATATGAAATCTGCCACTCCAGAATTACTCACCAATAAAAAAATAGCCACATGTCTAGTTCAGGGATGGTGTGAAAGCTCAAGCCTAGAGTTATATTCTATTGAGGATGGTGCCATTAAGGGTCATTACTTAGGTTCTTGTACTATCAAGGTTTCGAAGTAGACAATATTTCCATCACCTAGAATTTACCTCCGTTTTCTTTTTCATCATCTCTCAACAAACAAGGACTCTATTTTTGTTCTCACAGAGACTCATCGTTTTTTTTCTCGTAAGAAGAAATGCTCTGGTAAGTATTGATCTAAGGATATCTGTAACACTTGATTATTTTGTTGTTACATGCGTTATGGTTTTAATTTTTTATGTAATGAGTATTCCACCCATGCTAAATCTGTGTTAATGATTGGTGGAATAGATTGGAAATAAATAATATGACAATATTATCAATGAGAGGGGAAACACCACCCACACACGACCCAATACTCTTATAAAATATAAGTATGTCTGAGCATCCAAGTCTTTTTACTGAGTTTGATTCTTCCATTTCTTACATGAATTCACACTTGTATTTATTTTATTTTGGTTATAGGGTTGAACTTTATTAACAATGTGCATAAACTTATTGACTTGCAGGGTACCCCAAGATTTTCGGTGAAATGGGTTTTCTACCCTTCCAATCTTTAAAATTATGACAGAGGCAAATGAATCACTCCCAAACCCCTGATCGCATTTACTTCCTTCCATAGGTGTTTGGTTTCCAGTTAAATGAATCATCATTGGGCTCTCTCTTTTTACACGTGTTACTCCTCCAAGTACTTACAAGTAAGACTACTTTTGTTCTCAGATTTCGTTTTAAATATTACTCTTTCCCTCAATCATTTAAACATTTGGTTCTAATTGGTAACTCTATCTCTTTTTACATAGATAGAGGAAGAGATCCATGATGTCTAAGGAGGTCCTCTGGTCAAACATTGGTAGGCCTAGATTAGGGTTACGACCCCATGTGCTCACATCGTCTACCCGAGAAGAGGTAATCCATGTATCTCTATAGAATTAGGCAGGTCGTAGGTATCTTGAGGATTATATTTACCAAATCCACATCATGGTGATCCCTCATGGGTATGAGGTTCGTTGCACATAGTTTGGGAATCAAAACCATACACATAGAGAGTCGTGTCATGATTATTTATGTAGACTTGTCTTGTATGAATTGTGTTATAGAATCGATATCGTAGGGTAAGGTTCAACTCCACCTGTGGGTTTTGTAATCTCTTAAATATTTGCATATATTCTATATTGGTTTTAATACCATAACTCTTATTTCCTACTCTTGTTTGTAACTACTCTGGTGTATTTTCTTTTATTGAAAAAGATAATTAATAACAGTGAATAAAATGACTTTGTGTGGTTAGATAAAATGATTATGTAGCTACATAATATTTTATGATAGATAGTTAACCAATCATTATGTTACGTACACAGTGGTAATTTGTCTCATTAATTCTATCCATTGAAAATAATAAAACAATTCTAGTTTATGGCCACCAACCACATGCATGTTATTTTCATACTATCTACGCAACAAGAATAATACTATTTGTTTAAAAGAAATTTATAATTTTTATTCCTACAAAACCATTAGAATATTTTTTTATGTACTCCTTATCATAAGTAATCTTTAACCAAGAGACATTGCATTTCTAGGGTTTCAAACCATATTTCATAACTACTTATGTTAGTCTATTTCTCTGCTAATACAAATGAAAGATATTGACAAATGAATGGTCTCTTCTAATACAAATGAAAGATATTGACAAATGAATGGTAAAGTTTCCTCTGCAAAGAATGAAAGATATTGACAAATGAATGGTAAAGTTTCCTCTGCAAAGAATGGTCTAGTTAATAATTCTATGGTTATTTCCCTATTTAAAATTTCTTTGCAAATATTAACAGTAATGGACTGGCAAAAAATTCTCTTGTTATTTCTACTTTCACATTAATTTCTCCAACAATATATTACTATGACAATGTAAATTAGCATCCAACCAAAACTATAAACATTTGATCTAATAATTCTAAAAAAAATAAAATATCAAAGGTAGATACACATATTTGAACCAAAAATATTTACTGGGACAAATTGAGGAGATATTCCATCTCCTCCCAACCATAGACTAGAGCAACCACAATCTGCTAACTCTGGTCACCCCCAAGCAAAATACTTTATTCCACAAGAAACTAAAAATATCAATAACCTTTTCCAGGTAATTTCTAGAACTTGACTCTTTCTCAAAACCACGAAGCTCTAATTCTACACAAGTACTCAACAATGTCCTATTTACACCATACTCGTTTCTTCTCCTTTTTTTACCAAGATGTTAATAATAGACTGCTTAGGTCTTTTTCTATCTTTTTCCAATTAGCCTTCACCCTAACTCTTGGGAGTCTTGGCCTAACTTCATGCTATCTCGTTTCCTAACCTCCCACACTCTTGGGGGTAGGTTCACACTTGTCCTCATGGACAACAATCACTTTTACCCTGGTGGTTTCTATCCTTTTTCCACTTCTCCCATGGAATAAAGTATTTATCTTATCATATCTAGGTTCTCTCATCAATTTATCTCAAGTAATTTTAAATAAAATAAAATTAAAAATAATATTTACATAAATATTTTTCACCATCAATTATCTACGGTGATCACAATTTTAATGAAACATTTTTCCCAATGTCACAATTCAATAATCAAAACCACATAAATTTACTCAAATATTTAAATTGGAGGGATGTTACATCTTCCCCCCTTGAATTGAATATTGTCCTCGATGTTCCCATCAAGTTCCCAACCTTGGAATAGAAATGGGTAGGCTTTCCCCATAGCCTCTTCCATTTCCTAAGTGGCCTCCTTAGGACTAAAGTGCCTTCACTGCACTTAAACTTGGGCGATGGCTCTGTTCTGCAACATAGTTTCTTTCTTGTCGAGTATACATAACGGTTCCACATGAAACTCACCCTCTGGTTCCACCTAGATCACATTCCAATTTATAACATGAGTTATATCATGAATATATTTCTTCAATAATGAAGCACATTATGTATTTTTAGATGGACTAGTAATGCATGCTGGTAGGACATTAGTCCTACTCTAGCTAACACTTCAAAAGGTCCACAATAACGTGGTGATAACTTAGAACTCTTTCCAAGTCTGAGTGAATTGTTTCTAGGTTTTATTTTTAGATAAAAATGGTCTCCAACATTAAACTCCCTATTAATCCTTTTTGAATCTGTGTAACTTTTCTGCCTATCATGTGCACTTTTTAAATTATTTTTCGCTTTCTACACCATTGTTTCCATTTCTTTTAACATGTCGGGCCCTATATAAAAATCCTATCAACATGATCATCCCAACTCACTAGTGTCCTACACCTCCGACCATAAAATACTTCAAAAGGAATCATATTTAAGAATGAATGGTAACCGTTGTTGTATACACACTCAATTAGGTGAAGATAATCCTCCCATTTTGTTGGAGAATCCATAGTGTACATTCACAACTTATCCTCAACAATACGGTTTTTCCTTTTGGTTTGACCATCAATTTGAGGATGGTAATCAGTGCTAAAATTCAGTTGTGTATCCATTACACTAAACAAAGTCTTCCAAAATTTGGAAGTGAATTTTGTGTCTCTATCTAAAATGATTGTTTTGGCAATCCATGGATCTTGAAAATTTCCTTCATAAAAAATTATGTGATGTTTATAGATTTATAAGTGGATTTTACTCGAATAAATGTGTTGATTTTGTAATTTTATCAAACAAAACCATAATCAAATCATTATGCTTCTTTTTTATAGCTAAGCCAGTGATGAAATCCATAATGATCACTTCCCATTTCCACTCTGGAATGGGTATGGGATGTAACAATCTAGCCCGATGTTGGTGCTATGATTTAATGTGTTGGCATTCTAGACACCTAACATTGTATTCAACTACTCATGTCTTCATTTTAGGCCAAAAATATTATTTATTTAATGTTGTTATTATCTTTTGATACCCTGGATGGACTGAATATGGTTTCTTGTGAACCTCTCCTAATATTAAGTTTTTCAGTTTTGGATTATTTGGCACAAAAACTATGTTCTTATACAAAACTAAACCTTCTGGGCTTCAACTGAATTTTGATTCTCTGTTGGTTAGAGAATCAGTTTGACAATTTTCTTGAATTTTTATGTATTCCTCATCTTTTTATGCTGCCATTTCAATTTTCTGTTTTAAATAAGATTGGATGTTTCTACTGGAAATTGCATTTATCTTCCTACTAAGGGAATGTGCCACCTTATTTTCCTTTCCTTTAATGTGTTCTATAACAAAATCAAACTCGCTTAGGAAATCCAAACACCTAGCCTGCTTGACATTTAAGTTCATTTGATCAAATAAATGTTTGAGACTAACATTCTCTATTTTCAACAAAACATTCTTTCCTAACAGATAATGTCGCCACATTTTTAAAGCATGTACAATAGTAGTAAACTCAATATCATGTGGAGCATAGTTTTCTTCATGATATTTTACCTTTCTTCATGATATTTTATCTTTCTTGGGTGTCAGAGCAACCCCAAATTTTGTCTCCTTGAGGACTTGGGCAAGGGTGTCGGTGCCCTTCTAGCTGAGTACCTTACATAGGGCATATTAACAATGTTTCTATCAAAAGCCTAGATAGGGGTCTACATATGCTATTAAAGGGTATCATATATTATTAGATTATATCAGTCTTCAGGAAGGATGGATGTACTTTATTAATGGTATAAGATTTTTAATGAGTGAGTTAAAAGTAAAATTTGAAAATTTCAGAATGTGACAAAGTTTTTTTCCATGGAATATGCAAAAACGTGAGTTTGGGGTGTGTCACAATGTGTTATTAGGGTGATATACAACACTCAGGATATATGGGAGAGAGCCAACATGCTAGAATAGAGATTGCAGAGGAAAAAAAATTCAGAATATGTCTGCAAATTATTTGAAGAAATATTCCTGTGAGAAATTTGGGAAAATTTCCTATAATTTTGGGGAAATTGAGATCATAGGTTAAAATACCCAGTTTTAACCTCTATATGAGAAATTGCAATCCTATAATTGGACAACTTTATGAATTGTAGAGTGGTTGTGGTGAGAATTGGGTAAAATGCCCCAATTTCTAAGAATTGTTTGGTGGAATTCATGCTTAGAATCATCGTGGAGATGAGTAATTTGATTAATTGAGTGAATTAAAGGAGAAATAGATCATACTTAATCAAATTAAAGAATTTGTAGAACTCACCATAGATAAATTTGGGGAAATTGGGAGAAATCCCCAAATTTCATGGTGAATTTCAAATTAAATGACATCCAAAAATGTCAAATGATCGAGCATGGAAGAAATTGTCCATTTGAAGGATAAAATTTCCCATGATAATCATAATTATAGAGTTTCATGGAAACCATGATGAAAATTTCAAAATTAGGCATTCTTGAAAATTTGAAAAATTTATGAATTTTGGAGAATTTGGGGATTTTTTTGTACATGGAAAAATGGAGTCCATGTGTCAAGTGACATGGAAAAACAAGGTGGAAAACCACAATGGTATGGTGGTAGGCCATGGTGTAAATTTCAGGGGTTGGTATTACACAATGGTGGGCATGACAGATGACGTAGGTGCCACAAAAGACAAGGTAGTGAGCTCTGAAACAATAAGTGGTATCAGAGGTTTTAAAAGTTGTTTGGAAAAATTGAAAAAATATATCATTTGAACATGGGAGAGACATGTACACACAAGGAGGTTTAGTGGTATCATAGGATTTTTCATCAATAAGTTCCTTTCAACTAAAACCTTTGATGTCAATGTGGACTGTCGATCATCCTTTGATCTCTGTCATCCAATCTAGTGGATGACAAAGTTGTGTGCCTAGGGAAAAAGGGTGTGGGATGGGACCTTCCCATCATTGCAATCAGGGAATGGATTCCAAGTATAGGCCTGATAGATGGGTGGGAACCTTTTCCCATCTATGGTTAGAATGAGCACCAGGTGGATAGTTATTTACGGGTGGGTTCGTGTTTTATTTTAATAAATTAAAATAAATGTAAGGGAAGAACGAGAAAAGAGAAGGGAAGAGGAAAGAGGGGAGGAGGAAGGTGTTATAGGATGATGGGGAAGAATAGAGGTGGAAGAGAGTTTGACATGGCATCACCTGAGGGTGTTGTGTGGAGCCACAATTCCATATCAATAGCCATGCCAGTAAGGATAACACATAGGAAAATGTTTCCCTATGGTTAAAAGAAAAAAATGAAGCCTAGAGACAAAATCATATTTTCTCCATAACACGAGTAGAATAACTCATGAGAAGATTTTTTTTTAGGTTTTTTCTGCAGTTTCAATGGCTACAAAAATGTGAGAGAAGTCCACTAGATAATTCTGCATCGATTTTCCAGAAAATGAAAATTAGAGGTTTTTGAAGAGTAGGTTCCTGCTTAGTGGTAGGGGAGTTGTTACTGATGAAATTTTTACAGAGTGACATAAAAGTATACATGAAAATAATTTGTAAACGGATTGGCTCGATTCCAAGGATTTTGGAGTGGAGATGCCAAAATAGGGGAAAATCCACTATTTCGGGCCACATTTTGGGGATTTTTGGAACTTTCAGAGGAGGAACATGAACCCTAGATGGAAAATATGGAAAAAAACAATTACTTTAAATTTCATGTACTCAACAAGACAAATAAATTTTCCTTAGTGAAGGTTTTTCAAGAAATGCTTAGATTAGGAGATAGCCAGTTGGGCTAAAATTATATGTCTAGAAAAGTTGGTGAAAAAGGACAAATTTGTCATCTCTAGATTTCTATAGATTTTGACTAGAGAAATAGATAGGAAATTTGAGAGTTGTTGTGAAATCACAACAATCAATATTATCAATAACGCATACCAAATTTTCCTTGGTTGTTGAGATATTTACCTCTATAAGTAAAATAAGTTGGTGTCTAAGTTTAGTTGCACTAGGAAGAAAAGTGCACAAAATGGATAAATTGGCAAATTTTAGAAGAGTATAAATTTCTACTTAGAGCTCATAATTGAGCAAGAAAGTAGTAATTGGAAATATCTTGTATATAAGAATATACATATTCACCCAAAATGGTGATTTGACTAGTAAAATTAATAAGAAATAAAAAAGGAAGATTGCTAGTGGCCTTAAAGAGCATAATGTTTTTCATAACTTTCTAGAATTGCAAATTATTTTTGTCTAACAATTTTTTTTGCATGGACATTTCATAGAATTGAGGGTACAAATAAAACATAGAAGATTCAAAATGAGGACCAGATACATGGAAGATGCTCATATATATTACAACCATGAGGAGGAATTCAAAGGGTTGTATGTAATCTTGGGTAATGTAGGGATATAGTCAAATGGACATAGAGAAGGTAAAACATAAAACATAGATTTAGTGGAGACAATGAGAAGCCTACAAAGAGATGTGATGAGCTATAGAGTAGACAATGAGATAATTATAATAGTTCAGGAGGAGCATAACCACATCTATACTCAACTATTGCAAATCTTGAACATGTTGGAGAAGCATATAAATACAGAATTGGATTCAAGGAAAGCAGGAGAGAAGAAATCTCATGTTGAGAGGGAGGATGCCAAAATTGACAGAAAATATAGAAGTGCTAGTATACATTTTCACCATTCACTAAGGCACTCAAATAAAAGGGCACATGAATTCTTAGAGTCAGAAAGTAGCCCAAGATTTTCTCCTGTCATGCATCATAAAAGGAGGTCTGAGGTAGATTATTTGCAAGGAGATATTAGTAATATTAAGCCTACTACATTTAATGGTGATCATAAGAAAAATGAATATGCATAAGCTTGGTTGTTAGGAATGAGTACATACTTCTAATTGCACAATTACTTATCACATTTAGAAGCCATTGTTGCAATCTACCAGCTTCAAGGAAAATCATCAATGTGGTGGGACGATCTCAAGAAAGTAAATCACATTGATGATAATAGGATCTCATGGAGGCAGTTACAAAAGTACTTTAAGAATAAATTATTATCAGAGAATTATTATGACAAGAAGATGGAATATTTCTTTGAACTCAACCTTAGAAGCATGAAAATGGATGAGTATGAGAGGATGTTCCTTGAATCACTAAGGTATGTTGGCTTCATAAAGGATGAGAAAGTTAAAATACAAATATTTTTGAGTGGGATACCTTCTTTCTACAGTGATAGGATACATTTTGATGAGCCCAAGACACTAGAAGATGCCATAAGGAAAACAAAATATATTTATGAGCAAAAAAAAGGAAGGTCAGTTTTCCAAAAGGCTTCGGATGACAAGAAGAAAGCAAATATGGAACAGATAAAGAAAGGGTATAATCTGCCACTTTTTAGAAATAATTCTCAGGGATAGCCAAAACAAATGAGTCAAGGATGATAGATTATTCAGGAAAAAGGACAAGACAACATCCAATAAAATGTTGGGGGTGTCAGGGAGATCACTTGTATATATATTTCCCTCACAAAGGAGAAAGGATGAGGAATTTCCAAAATATCAAATAGGATGATACAATTGAGGACATGGGAAGAATCATGTCAAGGATTTATATAGCCTTGGAAAACAAGAAAGAAAAATATCAATCTCATATGATTGAAGTAGAAGGTAAGATTGATAACCACCCCATAGCCATTTTAATTGATTCTGGAGCTAGCCATAGTTACATAGATCCTAATATTGGTGAGATATTTCATTTACAAAGAAGAAAACATGGTAAATCTTGGTTGGTTTATCTATCCACATGAGCTAAAAGAAGAATCAATGAGTTGATTAAGAATTGTCCAATGGACGTGAATGAACTCAACACAAAGACAGATTTGAATATCATACCTTTGGGTTCATATGACTGTTTAATTGATATATATAGCAAGGGTATGGAAGATACCAACATTTAGACAAGAGTTGTGGGAGTCATGACCATTGTAGTTGGTTACTATGTACATCAAAGTAACAATTATAGGAATAAGAAGCATAGAGAAAGAAATAAGGTAAAGGATGACATCAATATGCATATGAATCTAAGGTGAGTTTCTTAACCCTTGAATATAGAGAAAGGGAACTAAGTAATAATAGTTGCAAATAAAAAAGTGGTGGAGATAGGTTTTGTAAGGAAAATTTTCCATGGAAAAAGAGAACAAGAACCTCATTATGTTACACATGACACACAATTGTAAGAAGAAACGAAGAGGACGATAAAATATTTATCAAGAAGTTGGTGAAAGGAGTATGTGAGCCTCTATAAAACATTGATTTATTATGAAACATAAAATAAATTGATGGAAACCATGCATATAAGGATTCTATGTGCTTATGTTTCATAGATGTTAAAGGGAATTCATGTAAGAATTCTCTCATTCGAAATTTGATATCTAAATTGATATGTTTATTTGATTTGAATGAATTTATGGATCCAAATGATATCCCACTTGGTGTGGTTTAGGAAAAATCCATTGGACATATAAATGTTTTTTAATCTTTGAGTGTATTCATATGAAAAAAAAAATATGTCATGTTGTTTTGGTTATGAGTTAATAAACAAGGTAGGTAAGGATATATAATCATGTTATAGAAGTGAATGCTAGGAGATCTAGTCATGTATGAGGCAATAATGTGGTTGGATGTGGAAAGGATATATCACTACACAAGTTCCTAATGGTCTCCCTACTTGTATTGGTGTCGTGGATTGTAACATTCTTACCAACACTAGGATAACATGTAGAGTGGAAGGGTTTCATAAGGAACTATAAAGAAGATAAATGAAATGCCTTCTAGTATGCTTGAGGGAATATTTAGTAAAGAAAGGGTACATACCTTGTGTTGCATTGGGATATATAAGAAGGTGTCCATATGGTTGATCAAGTGTTAGGGAGGTGGCTAGGTGATGTGTTGAGGGATTTTATAGACCTCCCAAATAGTCATGGTGGAATACATGACATAGGAATATGGTTTTCCTAAATCAATGCAAAGATACATTGAGTAGATGTGCATGGATAGTTATGAAAGTGTGAAATTTGTGGATATGCACACATACAATTTGGCATATAATATTGAATACATTATGTCAATTCATGATTGTGTTATGTTCCATTGAAATTAATATGTTAACAACATAAATAATGTAATTGCAACTAACTCATAAATTTTGAGATCATTTTAAGAGTTCTTGTGGATGTAATGAAATAAATTCAATCCAAAGTAGTCATACTTGGATGAACTACATGAAATCTCTATCAAGAGATTAAAGTTATGGAAAAATGTTGACTGCTCAAAGAAATAAATATTAGGAAGAATTCCATTGTGATGACACTAGAACCTTGTGGTTGCCTCAAGTTATTGATTAGACATTGTGAGTGGATGCATGGTAGTAAGTTGACACTCTCCTTGAATTTAAAACCTTGGCAACATGGATCACCAGAGAGAATATTTATCAGAAAGGGGATGCCTAAGCTTGGAAGGGTGAATGCAACGAGGAAGAGACAACTTAAATAAATATTTCATGAAAAAATGTTAATGTGTCATGATGGCTAGAATCAAGAAGGATGTGTTAGAAATAATAATGAGCTAAAATATTGGAAATGGAAACCTTTTGAAGTGGACAAATATCCATATAGATAACTATTGAATTAGGATTGCATACTTATTTTTGAATACATACTTAAATTATGGATTTGAGAAATTTTATGAATGAGATAATTGTGAATTATTTTTACATATAATAATAACTATATGAAACTCCCCCACCCTCACATGTTTTCAAAAAAATATTTATCACTAAAACATTCTTTAAAGGGAATACGACTTATTTTCATCTCTAGGTCTTAGTCAAGGCCTCTACACCTCCATAATTTGTGAAAAAACACTTAACGTTGCCTGTAATACCACTTGGAGGTGAAATACCCCATAGAGATAGCGTGTATAATGGTTTTGTTATCACTCCGTAAATTTCTTTTGGTTGAGGAAGCAAGTCACAAAGGTAACCAAAAACCAACTTGAGGCTGGAAGCTCACCCTTCCAACCAGAGAGGGATATTTCTCTTCAAATCAATCACTGAAAGGATTGATTTGGAATTTTATCCAAAGGATAGATCTCTAAGGAAAGATTGAATTTATAGAGTTGGTGGCAAGGTGGGTAGAAAGTCCATTGGGAAATGGAGTCACTAAAAGGTCATAAATTAGTGACAATTTACTGGACATTTGGTGAATTCAAAGGTGACTGATCAGAGGCAAGGTACAAAGCACTTATTTAGGCCAATTAAATATCATTGTAGATTGAAGATTACAAAGAAAACAAATAAAACCTTAGGGAATCTATGGATGAATCCCAAGGTGATTACAACAGAAAGATAACTGAAAATACATGCAACAAAGCATCAAATACATATGAATTATGATACATATACCTCACATTAACATAAATAAGAAGACATACCACATAAATGGATTAAAACAAGAATACAAATACTGTAGGATCACATGCATAATGAAACACAATCACATGTATCTCTGGAGTCAAATTTCAGGTGCAACAATGTAGAAAGTAACAGTAAACACCGCCACTCCCCCTTCACTTGGAAAAGGAAATGAATCTTGTTGAGGCAAAGCTTATGCCAAATTTTTTCCTTGTCACAGGATTGTAGACTTAGCTTGACATTTGGAATTTGATCTCTGTCACCATCAATTGACATTCATTTTTTATTTATCATTTTCTGAGTAGACTTAACAAGTGTTTAACATTTGGTGTTTTAGCAAAAATAGCTCTCTGTGATAAACCTTCAGGGTGCAGGGTTTTACCATGGCGATCTCTACATGTGGAGATTTCATTTTAATGTATGCTTATATGGAACATTGTTCACTTATTATCGAAACCCTGCAACATTTGCATGATCATCTGGACACAATAAGATTCCTAATGAATGAGACAAGGATATCCCTCAGTGGCACCTGGCGATACTCCTTTTTTTAGCTCTCTGTGTACTTCTAAGCACTGCATTTTTATTCTGCACATGATCGAATTTATCCCACATTTATAAAGGAAAACATTTTATTTGTGTCTAAATGCTCCAATATTCTCATGTTATATCAATGCGTAGTGCATAATAGAGGTTTGATGGTAAATTTAGCTTAAAAAACCAAATTTTATCACAATTATAAAACGTTTTGCCAAAAGAACACCAAAATCAAATGTAGTACATTTAAAAACCACAAGTTTTTCCTTGAAAATAACCTTGATCTTGCACACAATCCAAAAAACACAATCACCTCTTTTCAACCCATTTTGTCCAAATTACTAAATTTTTACACGAATCTACAAAAAATTTAGCATGTAATAATAGGTTGGAGGCCTTGTTTAGAGTGTTTTACATCTAGAAAATTTATTTTTTTGCAAGACCTTTGTTTCCCTTTATGATGATTCTTTAGGTTCCTGGACTCATCACTGTTGTCCAAAACCAATTAATGGAAATGATATCCCATTTAGAGTCCAAATGTCTCATTGAAATGTCCTATATAGTGTTTCAATGAATCTTTCAAAATGTTTGAACCTGCAAAGGTTTGTTAAATTCCTAAGGCCATTGTTGTCCTTCCCTAACCATTGTCAATACCCAAACACCCATCAATGTTACTGAGAAACATTATAATATCACTTGGTAAACCACTGACAATCAAAATACCCCTAAGAGAGGGAATGTTTTGTGGGTTGTAGGTGTTTTTCATAGTTATTGAGCTTGAGAACATTCATTTAGGGAACAAGGTGCTTGTTGTGCTTCCCTTACCTTCATTATACCTCAAGACCCATTCTTGGTTCACAACTAACCTAGTCATGGTGCCAATATCCCACTTAGAGGGAATTGGTACCCTATAAAGTCATATGTGGTGGTTCGAGGACTTGTCCATGGTGCTTGAGCCCAAGAAGTAAGGTGAAAGGATGGAGGATCATGTTTCTCTATGTTATCTATGTTCAATGACTCATCCATGATGTCAGAGACCTAATAATGTCACCCATATTCAACTTGGAAGCCAAAAACACCTTTGAGAGTTCTCATGTCATGATTTATATGTCTTGTTCATGGTGCTTCATATCAAGAAGGTTCGATTAGGGCTTAAGGTAGTAGTTTCCCTCCTAACCAAGTTTATTCCTTAACACCCATTTCTATTGCACCTAACCTACTCACGGCTCTTGTATCTTAATTGGAGGATAGGAACCCCCTATAAAGTTTCAATGTGTTGGTTTAATGATCTTTTCAAGGCCCCCAAGATTCATAAGTTTCAACAAAATCTTGAGGAACTTGTTTTCATTAGTTGATGATGGTTAAGGCCTTGCGAGCCATCCATTGTATGAAAAACCTTTTAGTTGTGTCCATATTTAACTTGAATGAAAAAGACACCCTAGAGAGGTGTGACTCTATGTTGTTTTCATGGAACTAGATTATGAGAAGACTTGTTTGGGACCTAAATGCCTTATTTTATTACCATGATATTGGTTGGACCCAGAGACCCTTTCCTAGTGATTAATACCTATTCATGGCACCCATATATCTATAATATTTCAAAGATACCCAATCAGAGTCCTATGTGGTGGTTCGAGGACATGTTCATGGTGCTTGAGCATGATAATCTAAGTTTATAGATTAAGGTTGTTGTTTCCCTCCATTGACCATGGTTAAGGGCTTGAGGCTATTGTTTCCCTACTACAACCATGGTCAATACCTCGAGACCCATTCTCGGGGCACAAAACATCTTAATGGCATCAATATCCAACTTCTAGGTCAAATATGCTTTGGTGAGGGCTAATTTCACACTTTATAGGTGTTGTTTATGGTGTTCGAGTTCAATAAGATTCAATTAGGGTTAAAGGATATTGTTTACCCCATTCACCATGTTTATGCCTTAAAACCCATTTCCACTGCATAAAATGTAACACCCCATTTTTTACCCCTAGATTATAAATGTGTGTGTATGTATACCTCTGTAGATTTACTAGTCAAATCATTGGGCGGAGGGGGCCCCTTGTCCCACAAAAAAGGGGGTCCAAGGGAAAATTCCACATGCTTATAATCCTATGTCATTTTCCTAAAGTAATTTTTCATTACCATATAATCCTCCTTTGACTTATTAAAACCAATCATTAAATGCATGTAGGAGGTTGGTGGGGGTATATGATTCCAGACGAGAGGGGGGATGAAAAGGGGGTCCAAAGGGAAACTCCACATGCATATAATCCCATGTCATTTTCCTAAATTAATTTTCCATTATTGTATATCCTCCTTTGACTTATTAAAACCAATCATTGAATGCATGTAGGAGGTTGGCGGGGGAGTCATCTCACCTAGTTATTGAATCATGGGCCAAGTACAGTCTTGATGGGATTTATCTAATTGAATGCATGTAAGAGGTGTCTGAGAGAGCCATATAACCTAGTTAAGACAACACATGTTGAGTACAATAATATTTAGGGAATCATGAGATTCAACCATGCATGGAAAAAAAAAATTGAGTAGGGCAGAGAAACTTTTATAGTTAGCAAGAGGAGGAAAAATGGTGTTGAGTGCTAGGAAGAGAGAGGAATCCATAGTAGGTGTTGAAGACAACTGGATGGATCTATGAAGTATGCTCATAATGAGGTTTCCATGCCTATAAGTGAATTTCTATTCAGAAATTACTCAAAGGAGCATGAACAAATGTTGTTGTGAGAACTCTTGTTATGAATGGATTTCTTGGAGCCCCCATCTGAGAGATTCATGGGTGGTTGTGATAAATCCCTAGAGGGGATGGAGATTTTATGAGGGAATATGGTGCAAAGAAGGAAATCTCATCCCTTGGGTTGTGCAAATTGATGGGGAATATAGTTGTGTGGTTGGAATTGTTGTAGGATTCATGTCACTGTGAATTTACTTGGTATTGGGCTATTATAGTGGAAATTAACCATCCATATGAGCATGTCCATCTGTGTGGACTCATAGCCCCAACTCAAGGGTGACCGTCTTCTGAGAGAATTGGAGCAACAAATTCTATGGTTGGGTGGAACATTAGTCATTTGTAGCCAATTGTGTAAATATTGATAACGATAATTGTTCTAGCCACTATGTTTAATTGATGTATAATTTCTACTTTGTGTTTTGTTTTTATGTGTGTGTAAATGTTGTTGTTTGCATTCATGAAATTAAAATTATGAATAGTTGCATGAGGATTTTAATTATGTTGCATGCATTCATTTTTAAATGGTATCAAAGTTATAAAAATATTGTTTTGGTTAGTGATGTTCTGAGCAAGGGAATTGGGTACATTACAGATTGGCATTAGAGTGAAGGTTTCAACACCATACCTATATGGGCCAAAGACCAGTTTCAATCCACATTGAATTTGGGGAAAACAATAAATTTGGAGTGAAATCCCTGATTTTTGGGTGAAATCGTAAGTTTAATTTAGTTTAGGGATGATTACTTAATGGATACAATTGACAATTTTATGAAGGAAGGATCGAATTTATTCATGCAAAGCTAATTCTAGAGCTTTCATGGAATCTGTGTGTAAAATTTTCCTTAAAAAATTACATATACCCATCAATGACGTAGATACCATTTGATATTGAAATCAATGGCTTAGATTCATCTTGGATTTGATTAAAAATTATAAGTTAAATTAACTGCTGAAAACCCAATTTTATTTTCCCGCCAAAAAGAAGAGTTGGTAAAGGGTCACTAAAGAAGAGTTGGGTTAGATTACCGAAGAAAAATTTATTTTGGCCACCGATGAGAAGTATGTTTCAATCAATAAAGATATAAACTTGAGTTTTTCGTAGACAAAAAAATTGAGTTTGATGAAGGATAAAAAGCCAAGTCCATCGATGAGAAAATTTTGTAAGTCGATAATGAGGAGAATAATTTCAAAGTTTGGCGATAAGAGAATTTTGTAGCTTTCCAAAGTGTAGTTTTGATTTGTATTTATGAGAAGAAAGAAATGAATATATATTATTAAAATATGATTAACACATAATAACAAAGATACAGTAAAATTGGTTTTCTATTCAATAAGGAAATAAGCTGAAATTGTAAAATGCGGTGGAAAACAAGATTGTTGGAATGGTGGCAGCTTACCTCTGAGAAGAGATGTGACGACTGTGCTCATTCACAAGAAGATGATTAAAATGAGGCTTTGAAGGAATTTTTACAATAAAAAGGAATGTCAAAAACCCTAGACATCCAAAAACCTAACCCTGGGAAATGAAGCCCCAAAAGTCATTTGGGCCCCGTTTGGGTAAGTTAGTGCATCAACTTCCCGAGGTCATAACGTTTGCATACGATCTCTGTTTTAGGCGCATGATAGCCCGTTGGAAAGGTCTAAATGAGAAGAATTATTTTTGATTGGCATAAATAATTTCCTTTGGCACTCAAATGGGCCCAAAATCCCCAAAACAACGTCGTTTAGGGCCTCAAAACGGCCCCAGAAGTCTGGAACCCAAAAAACTATTAAAAACTGCCAAGGTGGAAAACTGTTTTTTGAGCCAGTGGAATAGGTAGGTGGCCACTGATATCCACCTGGATCAATTCTACCTACTTAGGAAGGAATGGTCTCCATTTCTTTGAGTTCCCCTATCAGATGAGGAAATTTCTGTTGAATTTGGCCCTGGGTGAGCCACTTTCCTTGGTGCAGGAGCTGCCCTGCTTTGACGAATCGATAAATCTAGATCCTTTGTTGTCAAGTGTGCAAGATACCAGATATATAAAATATGCAGAACAGAAACAAAATGCTAGAAATAACAGAGTAACAGTAAAATATCCAGCATAATATTCTCAATACACAGAAACGATATATGAAATAGCAACAGAAATAGCACTTGAACAGAAATAGCACT
>JZKD02S1656949.1:99718-145664 GCA_000966675.3 Picea glauca
CTAAAATTTAAAACATCTCTAAGATAAAATTTTGACAAGCCCTAAGAAAAGATCCTACAAAAATAAACATAAGGGCGTAAACTAAAACCCTCCTAGGTGTTAATTAAAGTCTTCTAAAAAATTAAAGGGGGTAAGGTGAAGAAAGGGGATAAATTAATTAAAATACATGATGTTAATGGTAAAAAGGAATATAAAGTAAAAAAACAAAACATGTGAGAGTATAAAAGTAATGAATTTAAAAATATAGAAAGGATTAATAAGAGCATTTATCTCTTGGGTTTAAAAAAATAAAAAAAAGAGAAATAAATAATAGAAATAAGGAAACTTGTAATAAAGGAAACTTAATAATGGAAAGTAGGGGACATAGGGTAAAAAGAAAAAAGGAATCAGCAATTAAGGAGTTACTAAAATGAACTAAATCTTGGCAACTTCATTTTAGGAAAGTTATTAAAAGCATGAGAGGGGATCTAGGAACCCTAGGAGTAATTTTAGGAGCGATTAAAGGGGGGTGAGGGAATTGAGTCTTTTAATTATTAAAAAGAAATAATTTTTTGGAGAACCGTGGGGATGAGTGACACTTGGATGACAGAGAATTTTTAGAGGTTTGTCAAAAAAAAAAATTAAATTAATAATGATTTAGGAAAGTAGGTGGGTCTCAAATTTGTATAAAAGAAGGGGAAAAGAAGGAATAAAAGGAAAAGAGACGGCTAGCGTAACGTTACGCTGCCGGATTGTGTCTTGACTGTTTTCTTGTGAGTAGTTGGGAATTTCTCAGCTGTATTGGAGTGGTAGCTCAGCCGTGGAGGCGAGCTGAGAATCTAGTCTTATCTCTGGATCTTGTGTGGCCCCTTTGTGGCTCGGGGGGCTAAGGGGGAAGAAGAGTACCCTTAGCATTTGGATGGGAGGTACCAGTGAGTTCTCGATGGTCGGCGAGCAGGATTGGCACGAAGCGTGCGGACGACACCCGGAGCAGGTGAATAGGCCAAGGTATGCCCTTTCGGTTGAACGATAAACTGTTTAGGATGTAAGATTTAGATCGGTAGGCGCATTATTGGTGGATGCAACTGGTTTCATTGTGCAGGAACCTGTCCCTCTAACCTGTTCGATTGACAATATTTAAGTTTTTGAAAAAAAAAAAAATACTTCTGATTTGCATTTGACAGAATTTTATGACTGAATTTTTACGACTGAAATTCTTCTGAATTAATTTCTGAAATTTTATGTTGAAAACTCTGTTTAAATTTCCTGTTTAAATTTATGTTTAATTTTCGTACTTAAATTTTATGCTTAAATTTTTGTTAAAATTCCATGTTTAAATCGGTATTCTGTACCACCATGAAAGTTGCAGGTTAGGGGACAGTTGTTCGAATTGCCTACGCCTCAGTATTACATAGTCCAACAATGTCCTTCCTTGCAAACCATACAACTCTGATCCTTTCTCCCCTGCATCAGTAATATACCACCTCCTTTCACCTTCGCCTGGTGTGCCTGTCGGTCTGCCTACCTACTACCCAGGATCAGGTTAGGATAGGAACCAAGCCTCTGTTCATTGGAGTCATTACAGAAACCTATGCATTGCTGATGAGGATCCGTTGGAGAATGCGTTGAAAAGTAAGTGGATCTGGCTTCTAATTTATTGTTTCACCGAAAGTTGAAAGTTGGGAATGGATATGTGGAGGCGTTGCAAGAGGGATTTGGTTCTTTGAGAATCGAAACCCATTTTGAGACCAAGTTGTGATGCGAATAGCTCTCACGGGATAGAGTTTTTTTCTTCTGTGAATTTAATAAACAGTTTCCTTGTTTATTGATCGATATGGAGTATTATTAGTTATATCAAGCTTAAAATATATAGAAACCTATGATGATTAGTGAGCTAGTGGAGATTCGTCCCAATTGATGATGTTAAGTGCGCCCAACGTATGGTCAATCAAATTTTTACAATCTTAAACACATGGTTAGTAAATCTGTAGAATGGATGTTTGGTGATGCACTCAGTATACGATACATTCAATGTGTGAATTATATCTAGCCCCGATGAGAACAATATATCTGTACTCTCATAAATGGATGGGACAGTGTTTAGTTTCTGTATCATGAATTCATTCCGGGGCATGACGGATGTCCAGACCCTTTTAACTTATAGAAACCTTTTCTTCTCTGATGGCGTTGGTTCGTTAATCTCCTGGGAATTTGATCCTTCCTCCTGTGCGAATTCTAATTATTTATGATAATTACCCCGACTTAGATCTCGCCCGTCGTGCCTGAACGAGAAGCTCTTTTTCTTATCACTGCAGCTGCATTCGCGTTTGGGGCTGTATGGCCCCCTCCCTGCAAGTTCAAGCTCATCCTTGGTTGTGTGTTGGAAAAACACGAAGTGCTTGAGTTGGACTGTGTAACCTTTGAAAGCGCCCACGATTCGACAGCTAACCCGTGAATTCGTATGCCAGGCTGTGGTACTGTGCATGCCCTAGGGACCCCGTCTCACTTTTATTGTATTGTTGAACTTGGCAGTAAGGGTCATCGTCGGTAGGTGGGTAATTGACGGATAGAGCTGAGCCTGCCAGGCTGACAGCCACGCGTAGCTACCCCTGCCTTGGACTAAGGGTGGCAGTTAGCAATTTTTCAGGAGGTGTTTTATTTAAAAAAAATAAAAAAATCCTTGACTGTCGCTATGTCTATCCCATCCTGCTCCAGTGGTGGCTATTGTTAAATAGAGCTACAGTTCGACGCTGATATGGAAACCTTGTCAGTCATAGGGGGTATTTCTAAGACCGCCTGTCAGACGGAATATTGGTTCCCCTTTTTATCACCAGCAAGTTACCCGGAGAGAAACGCCTGGCTGTCACTACTGCATGGTAGCATGATTGTCGGTTTTAGGTGTCTCGATCATAATAAATAAATGCTATTTTAATTAGGATGACTTTTTAATTACTGCTATTTTAAACATTGTATGTTAAACTTTGATATGATTATATGTGTGTCTTCCTAATTATGATGCCACATTGTCTTCTGAATATGATGCTTTTATAATTATGATGTTAGCTTTAAATACTATTACCTTTAAACGCTGTTATTTCCTTGCAATAATGTGGTAGGATCATGTAATGGTGAGGTTAATTCATTATAATGACATTAAATTATTTTATATTTCAACACAAGGGTGAATATTAAATTCCTTTATATTATCATCTAATTATAACATGTATATTCAAAGGTGTTGAATCATTTCTTTTCTTTTGTATTAAAAACAACAATTTCGTCAAATTTCAATTTCATTCACTAGCACATGATCTTATTACAATGATAATACACTAAAACCAAACTAAATAATATAATTTTTATTCTTCTCCATTTACTCTTGTAGTATTGTAAACATTTGCCCAATGGTCTTTTTCTAGATGTTTACAACGATCAATAAAATTTAAAGTCATTGTCTATTAACTCGAAGGGTAATTTAGAATATAAAGGCGAGGATATGGTTTTATGGTTAATGATATCCTAATTGGTGTTAGAAAGGTGTAAAGGTATCGATTAGGTAACGTTTTCACCGTAACTCGTTCAGGAATGTCATTGAATAATGGTTCATAAATTTTGTAATCATAATATGTTGTTGAACATGTAATTGGTTGTTTTTGCCATATAAATAAATTGCAATGTTAGAGTTGATATCATTTGGAATGTATGATCATTGTTTTTATTGCAAGGTTGTTGTAAATAGAAACATAATGATATGGTCATCTCACTGAAAGGCTAGTGTAAGCTATTGTTATTGATACAACATATATGGTGGAATGTCTTGGATTTACGCACAATAAATTACTCAGAGTTAGTAATTGAGGGTTGTTGTTCATTTAAATGTGTTGAAATTGGGTTTTGTTGTCAGAGTCCTTGTCACACGCCTTTCGTAAAGGACATAGTCGTCCTTCTTGTTTATGTTGTACTTGATAGTATTCAGTTGGTTGCTTGGTCGGTTGTGTTGGGCAGGATATAGACACCTCTTGTAGCCTTAGTATATATGTCTGTGTGTGTGATTTTTCGGTGTAAAGAATCCTGAGCCGCATCAGTAGTCTCGGGCTGTTTAAAGGCACAGTTTCCACTACTGCGACTCCCTAAAAGATTTACTAGTTTCTGCCTGAGCAGTCGGCCAGGAGCCTGTCTAATCTTCTTTCGAGAAGACATAAGACTAAGCGCCCTGCTTTTCTGTGCAGAAATAGTAAACTCTACTGTTGGATTCTTCCATCTATGACTGTACTGTACTTAACACCTGGTATCATTTTCTGCTTACAGTTGCTAGTTGTACGCCTTATGTCTAGGGGCGTTTATTGCTTGTTGTCACTGTGATATGTCGGGGTCGTCTTGTTGTGTTCGTCTTGCTTGCATCTTGTTCTAGGTCGGGTTACTAGTTTCTGCCTGAGCAGTCGGCCAGGAGCCTGTCTAATCTTCTTTCGAGAAGACATAAGACTAAACGCCCTGCTTTCCGGTGCAGAAATAGTAACCCAAACACCATGGATTCTTCCCTTTGTATTCTTATTGTGCACCCCAGTATGTCTTAATGTTTGTGTTGTGCGCCTTATGCCTATGGTCGTATATCGTTGCAGTTACTCGTTGTGTGCCTTCAGTCTTCTTGTGATGAACATCATGGTTGCGTCTTGTTGTTTGTCGAGTGGCGACGTAGAGTCAAGTGTGTTTGTTACTTCTACACGCGCGCACACACCTTAAACAAAAAAAAAAAAAAATGCACCTGTCTAAAGAGTTGTTGTCGTAACGAGGAGGCCGTTACAGAGAGACCGCTCTGATACCACTGATTTGGATTTTATGAGAAAAATGAAATGAATATAGATTATTAAAATATGCTTAACACAGAATAACAGAGATACAATAAAACTGGTTTTCTATTCAATAAGGAAATAAGTTGAAACTGTAAAATGCAGTGGACAACAAACTTGTTGGAATGGTGGTGGCTTATCTCTGATAAGAGATGTGATGGCTTCGCTCATTCAAAAGAACATGATTACAATGAGGCTCTGAAGGAATTCTTACAATAAACATGAATGTCAAAAACCCTAGAAATCCAAAAGCCTAACCCTAGGAGATGAAGCGCCAAAAGTCATGTGGGCCCCGTTTGGATAAGCTAGTACATCAACTTCCCGGGGTCGTAACTTTTGCATAAGATATTTTTAAGTGCACGATAGCCCGTTGGAAAGGTATAAACGAGAAGAAAGTTTTTGGACTGGCCTAGGTAAGTGCATCCTGCGATCATCTGGGCCCCAAATCCCCAAAAAACGTCGTTTAGGGCCTCAAAACGACGTCGAAAGTTTGGAACCCGAAAAACTGTCGAAAGGTGGAAAACTGTTTTTCAAGCCAGTGGAATAGGTGGGTGGCCATCGATATCCACCTGGATCAAGTTTGTATCTCATTGAAGTGCATTTTGTAGTTCATTGAAGTGCATTATGTAGGTTTCCATACTACATTTTGAATTTTTCCAAAAGAATTTTTTTTTATCCTGCTGAAAGAACAATCTTTTTGGTTCATCGAAAGAACAAATTTTGAATTCCATTGAAGATAAAAATTTCTGGCCTGTGGAAGGAAGAAAAAAAGAAAAACATTTTTGATCCATTGAAAGAACAAATTTTTAAGTTCGATGAAGGAGAAAAATTTTAAGTTCACTGAAAAAACAAATTTTAAGTTCGCTGAAAGAACAAATTTTTCATTTCATCGAGAGAACAAATTTTTAAGTCCACCGAAAGAACAAATTTTTCAGTGCATTGAAAGAACAAATTTTTTGGTCCATCAAAAGTAAAAATTATAAAGTCCATTGAGAGAAATAATTTTTCAGCTTGCAGAAAGAACACATTCAAAAGTTTAGTGAAATGAAATTTTTTCCAAAGAGGAAACTTTGGGTTCACTGAAGACAAAATTTTTAGGTTTTCCAATGGACATAATTTTTAGTTCGCTGATGGAGAAATAATTTTGACATTTTCCAATGGAAGGAAATTTTGATTGTGAATGAAAAGGAGAAGGAGGAAGGTAAGATGGTTGAGTTAGGGTATGACAGGTGGACATCAACAACCACATTCTATGCTATGTCGTCTAGATTGCAATGCCATCAAGGTGATGGTATTTTAAAAAACAGTCTAGAGCCAAAATCTTGTTTTAGATAGAACAGGAGAAGAAAATATCAGATCCAAGTGAAATTTTATAGGTAGGTCCTCAGTGAGGAGGAATACAAAATTTCCAGTGAGGGGCACTTGTCAATTCTACTCCATTTTTCCAGAAAATGAAAATCAGAAATTTTTGAAGAACATGGTGGTACTCCTTGACAAAGTTCCCATTTCTAATGAAAACATTACAATGAGAAATGGAATAATACATGAATAAACCCAATGGATAAATTATACAAAGTCTAAAGGGTTCAGAATCGAGACTCAGAAACATGAAAAAATCACTATTTTGGGACACTTTCTCGGGATTTTCAAGACTTTTAGTGGAAAGGGACCCTAGATCACAAATATGGAAAAATTCATGTACTCAACATTTTACCTCCTCATTAATCCAAACAAGTTTGTATTAGGGAAGACTCCCCAATTTTGCTCCATTTTGGAGATAGCCCATTTGGCCAAAAATTCTAAGTCTAAAGAAAGTATAAAAAGGACAAAGTCGTCAATTCGAGATAAATACAGAATTTGACTAGAGTATCATTATATATATGAAATTTAATGTGTACTCACAATCATGAATTCTATCTACACCCGATATAAACATTTTCTTGGTTTTTGGCAAATTTTATTCTATAGGTGGAAGAAGATGGCCTCTTAGCCAAATTGCACTAGTGAGAAAAGGGCATAATTGAGTAGAAATGACAACTTGGAAAGAATATAAATTACTTCTTAGAGCTTATAATTGAGTAAGAAAATAGTTGTAGTAAATATCTCAAGGAGAATAATATATCTATGAACCTAGAAGTGGAATTTGAATAGTATAATTCTCAATAAATAAAAGAATTTGTTTTGGTGGCATGAAAGAGGAAAAAATTAGGCAGCATGTTTCTATAATTGTAGAGTATAATAAATTTCTTTTAATTTTATCAAACCTAAATTGTTTCATGCACATTTTTGCAACATTATGGCTAAAAAAAAAAAGATCAAACTCAATATGAAGACGAAAGAGATGGTTGATGCACAATGTTCTTACAACCATGGAAATGAAATCAAAGGATTAAATATAAGTTTTGGAAATGAAAAGACATAATATAATGGACATAGAAGTAGAGTGGAGCCTATAGAGTCAATGAATATATTCAAATTAAAGTGAAAATATACATAACAGATAATGAAAGGTTGATAAGATCGTAGTAGGAGAAGAACCAAATTAATTCTCAGTTGCTAGAGAGCCTAAATCACTTGCAAAGAAAAATAAAAAAGGATTCCATTATAGGACATGTGGAAATTGTAGGGAATGCAATAGAGTACATATCTCGTGATAGGATGGATGTATATAGAGGGCCTAAGTACTCATGAAGTGTTATTAGCCATCACCATTCACCTAGAAATTCAACTAGAAGAACATCTCCATTTTTAGAATTAGAGAGCAGCCCAATTAGGTCTCCTATTAGACATCATAGTAGAAGGCCTAAGTTAGATATTTTTTAATAATATTTTAGGAGGATCAATCCATCAACATTTGATGGAGAGCATAGGAAGGGTGATGATGTTGAATCTTGGTTATTGGGTATCAGAAAATATTTTCATCTAAACAATTATTCATCAAATTTGGAAGCAAGGTTTTCCATATATATTATTCATGGGGAAAGATTTCATGTGGTGGGAACATGTGTATCAAGTTAAGAATATTGAAAAGAAAACAATCTCTTGGAATCAATTGAAGAAATATTTCCAGTAGTCGTACTTGTTAGAACACTATTATGACAAGAAAATGAAATAATTCTTTGAACTTAAATTAGGAAGCATGGCCATGGAGGAGTATGAAAGAAAATTATTGGATATATTGACATATGTGGGTTTCATAAAAGATGAGAAGGTTAAATTTTAGATATTTTAAATTACACTACCATCATTGTACAAGGATAAAATTCAGTTTGATGAGCCCAAGACTTTGGAGGAATCCATGAGGAAAGTTAAGTATTTGCATGAGAAGAACAAGGGAAGGAAATATTTTCAAAAATATTGGGATGATAAAAATAGAGGAAATATGGATTAAAGGAGGAAAGGATCCAAGCCACCTTTCTTCATGAATAGCCCATAGTCGTATCAACAAGGGATATAAGCACAAAGTGATCCTAATATGACAGATTCCTTGGGGAAAAGGCCAAAATAACAACCCATAAAGTGTTGAGGATGTGAGGGAGACCATATGTATAAAAATTATCCTCATAAAGGAGATAGGATGAAGGTATTACATAATATCCAAGAAGATTATACAGTGGAGGACATAGGCATAAAGATGCCAAGGATTTATGTATCCTTGGACAATATCTAACAATACTATCAATTACACATGATTGAGGTGGAAGGTAATATTGATAATCAACCATAGCTATTTTTTTTAATTTTGGAGCTATTGATATCTATATATATCCCAATATGGTTGAAATATTTCAATTGAAAAGATGTAAGCATGAAAGGTATTGGTTGGTTGAAGTAGCCATTGGAACTAAGAGAAACATTAACAATTTTTTCAAGGATTGAATAGGGAACATGAATGGAGTTAGCACTAAGGAAGATATAAACATCATACCACTTGGGTCGTATGATTTCTTGATTGTTATGGATTACTTGGAAAAACATCATGCTATCCTAGACTACTACAAAAAGGATTTCACATGTCTTGATTAGGAAGGGAATTTTAAGAACAATTCAAGGTATTCCAAGGCCTATATTTATTAGAGATATTTAATTATTGCAACTAAAAATAATTTTTAGAAAGGGATTCCAAATATATGAATCACAAATGGAATATCCATCCAAGGATAAGTTCCAATTATAAAATATTATCTAGTCTTGAAGGAGTATGAAGACATGTTTGAAAAATTTCCAATATTTGCACCAAAGAGAGACATTGAATTCTCTATTGACTTGATTCCTTGAGATACCATAGTGTCCAAGAATCCCTACAAAATGAACACGGCATATAAGAAAGAGTTGCAAATGTAGATAGAAGAGTTATTGAAGAAGGGGTACATATGCCTGAGTGTCTCTCCTTGGGGTGCCTTAGTACTTTGTTTGAAGAAGAATGATGGAACTCTAAGGTTGTGTATTGACTTTAGACAACTAAACAAGGTTACTATAAAGAAACAATATCCTCTACCAAAGTTTGATGACGTTTTCATTGGATAAAAGGAGCAAGGATATTTTCTAAGATTGACACGAGATCATCTTATCATCAAGTGAGAATTATATAAGAAGATACTAGAAAGACAACCTTTCGAATAAGGTATGCCAATTAAGAGTTTGTAGTGGTGCAATTTGGGTTGAAAAATGCACCAACTAATTTTATGTCCGATGAATGGAGCCTTCATAGATTACCTAGAAAAAAATGTTATTATCTTCTTGTTTGATATTCTTATCTACTCCAATACAGAGGAGGAGCATGATCATCATTTGAGGATGGTTGTACAGTTGTTGAGGGAGTACAAATTGTATTCCAAGTTGAGAAAGTTAACTTTCTATCAAAGAGAAATCCACTATTTAGGCCACATTGTCTTATAGGAGGGCATAGCGATGGATCTAGAGAATATTGAGTAAATTAAAGGATGGGTTAAACTAAAGAATAGTTTAGAAGTGAGATAATTTATGGGTCTAGCTATAGTTACTACGAGAGATTCATTAAAGTTTTCTCCAAGATTGTACATCCAATTACTTCACTGCAAAATAAAGAAACAAAATTTGTATGTGCACAAAATGGGAAGAGAATTTTCAGCACTTGAAGGAATTGTTTACGAGTGTACCTATTTTAAAGATTGCAAACCCAATGAGGATTTTGTTTTGTGCACAAATGCATGTAAAGAAGGACTTGGTGGAGTCCTTACTTGAAATGTGTATCTCTTTTGTTATGAATCTAGGAAACCCAAAGAGAATGGAAGAAATTATTCTACCGATGACTTGGAGCTTGCAACTATTTTTCATGTGCTAAAATTGTGGATATATTAGCTAATGGGTGGAAAATTAAAGTTGATAAAAAAGCATAATGGATTGCAATATTTTTTTGAACAATCGACGCTAAATGATAGATAAACTAGATGGCTATAATTTGTCAATGAATATGACTTTTACATCAAGCATATCAAAGCGAAAGAGAGTAAAGTGACTGATGCAATTATTAGGAGGGTGCTTGAAATGCATTCTATAGCCATTAGTATTTATAGTTCAAATTTAAAATGCATAATTTTGGAAGTTGTAACATTAGACCAACATCATTTACAAATTAAAGAATGTGTACAAAAATACAATATGTGGAAATGGGAAGTAGTTATTATGGATTTCATCACCAAACTTCCCAGAACATCAAGGAAGCATGATTGCATCATGGTAGTGGTGGACAATTTTACAAAGGGTACACATTTTATCCCATTCAATATGAATCGTAAAGTAGCCAACATTGTAGAGATTTATATGAAAGAAATTGCTCATATACATGGTGTGCCTAAGGAAATAGTGTTTGATAGATATCCCAAGTTCACATCAAATGTTTGGAAAGGATTATTTAAAATATTTGGGAAAAATATAAATCTCAGCACAACATATCATCTAGAGTCAAATGGGCCAACAAAGAGGATAAAAAAAAAATTGAAGATATGTTGAGAATAATGTAATGGATAATCCTTATAGGTGGGAATACTATCTTAATTTGGTTGAGTTTGTTTATAATGATGGGTATCAGACATCACTAGAGATGACCCTATTTGAACCATTTTATGGAAGAGAACATGACACACCAGTGAGCTAGGATAACCCAGTAGACAGAGACATTATTAGGCCAGAACGACTAAGAGAAATGGAAGAGTGGATGGTAAAGATAAAACAAAATTTAAATAATGCATAGGATAAACATAAAATTTATGTGGATAAAGGTAGTGTGCACAAATAAGTCTGAGTGAGTGGGAATGTGTTTCTAAAAATAAAGGAAAAGAGGAGATCACCAAAATTGGGAAGTTTCCAAAAGTTGGAAATAAGATATTATGGGCCATTTGAGATCCTAGATAGGATAAGCTTGGTTGAATACATTATTTCATTTCCTGCATCCATACATATTCATAATGTATTTCAAATTCCTTTACTAAAAAAATATGTGCTTGATCCTAACCATGTGATTGATTAGACTAGGATCCAGGTGAAACACGAAGGAGACTTTCGTGTGGAGTCGGTGTCCATCCTAGACTGAAGAGTCAAACTTCTTAGGAATCAATCCATTAGCCTACTAAAGGTATAGTGGAATTTCTATAGTCTCGAGGACACCATGTGAGAGCATGGGGAGGCCATTTGGGAGGATTACCTACAAATTTTGCAAATTTTGAAGAAATTTGAATGTAAATTTGTATATAAGTGTACAACGACTCCATTTTGGAAGACAAAATTCTAAGAGACACAACCTCGAGTCTTCCTAGCTAGTCTATGTAATATCCAGATATAAAAAGTATGCAGAACAAAAATAAAATGGTAGAAATGGAAGATGAACAACAATATAACCAACAAAACACCACACTAATACCAAAATGATACTACAATAACACCAGAAAGAGCACTTTGATTACTGAGAGCAATGTTCACTTGCCTCTTTAAGGGGGAAACCTCCGACAGAGAAGATCTCTATTACAATAATATCCAAGAAAAAAGTTCTCATACCCTCGACTCCTATTTATACTAAATATGTCTATCAAAAGAACCATCTAGAGGAAGATCCTTCTAGAAGCATAAACTTCTATTAGGTATTCTTACATTCAACTTATTCTTCCTTATTTATAGGTCTTATTAATATTGAACTTTATTACATTGAAATATATTATTCAACCTAAGTGAGGGGTTAGGTCCCTAACATGTCCTCCCCCTTAAAAACAAACTTGTCCTCAAGGCTTGAGATGTGGAAATTGTTGCAGAATGGTAGTTGGTTCCCAAGTGGCATCTGCTAGGGTTGTATATTTCCACTGGAATAACACTTCCTTGATTGTTTGATGATGTAGGCGATGATCACGCTGGTGCATAAATGCTTGTGGTTGTAGCCACATGGATCCTTCTTCGTCCAACTCGGGAAGGTTGGTTTGAGTTTGGCACTTAGTTCCAATTACCTTCTTTAAGCAGGAAACATGAAAAACAAGATGTAACTTAGAATGACTGGGAAAAGGTAACTGATAGGTCACTTGTCCCACATGCTTGAGAATCATATAAGGGCCATAAAATTTGGGTGCTAGTTTCTGGAAATGGTCAACCTTGAGGGAATTTTTCTTGTAAGGTTGCAGTCAAAGAAACACCTCCTCTCCTTCTACAAATTGATGCTCAGAGAGACCTTGATTTTCTTGTTGCTTCATGCGATTCTGGGCCATGACCAAATTATCTTTGAGGGTACAAAGAATAGCTTCTCAAATTGTAAGCATTTGATTAACCTCCTAGACCTTCGAGACACCTGGAAAATATGAGAGAACTGAAGGCGGATTTTGTCCATATACCACTTCAAAAGGATTCATGCGGGTAGTTGTATGGTATGAAGTGTTGTAACACCATTTAACTAGTGGTAACCATTGAGCCCACTGATTTTTCTTTTCTAAGGAAAAACACTTCAATTATGTTTCCAAACACTTGTTGATAACTTCAGTTTGTCCATCAATCTAGGGATCATAAGTTGTGTTGAGATGCAATTGGGTGCCTTGTATCTTGAATAGTTCTTGCCCAAAATTTCTGGTGAAAGTTGGGTCGCGATCCAAAACAATAGAATGTGGCATGCCATGAAGCTTGAAGACCCGATCCATGAAAAGTTGAGCCATAGTGGATGTTGTAAATGGGTGTTGAAGAGAACATAAATGAGCATACTTGGAAAGATGATCAACTACCACCATGATGACCAATTTATTGTCTGATTTAGGTAAGCCTACAATAAAATCCATAGATATATCTCACCAAATAGCAGGTGGAATCAGAAGTGGTTGTAGTGTGCCAGGAGATTTGACTATTTCTCCTTTGTTGCATTGAAACACATAACATTCAACCACAAAATTAAAAACGTCTTGTTTCATACCATCATAGAAAAAATAAATTTTGACCATGTCATAGGTTTTGGTAAACTCGGAGTGCCCAGATGTGGGTGTTGCATGAATCTCAGAAAGTACCGTGGATTTAAGTTTTGATTGTTTACTTAAATAAAAATGGCCTTTATATCACAACTCATCATGGAGCTAAGAGTACCTTGGGGAAACTAGAGAATTGGACTACAATTGTTGTATCAGATGCGAACTTTTGGGATCGTGTAGCCTTTCCTAGCGAACGACTTGGAGCCAGTATGGTACAATGAAGGAGAGAGAAAAAAGGGACCCTTCATCTTCATATTTTCAAAAAAGTGCATCCGCAACCCCATTGGCTTTGCCTTTCTTGTAAATGATCTCATAGTCATATACAAAGGGTTTAATCACCCATTTTTGTTACTCTCAGGAGGAAATGTGTTGTTCTAGAAAATACTTGAGGCTTTGACAATCTATCTTAATTTGGAAGCATTGCCCCAATAGATAAGGGTGCCAAATATCAATGACATGCATAATAGACAACATTTCCTTTTCATATATTTATTTTCTTAAGTTTCATTTAGATAATGGTTTGTTGGTAAAGGCAAAAGGCTGACCCTCTTGCATAAGGACAATGCCAATTCCTTTCCTTGAAGCATCACATTCTAGGACAAAGGTATTTGTGAAATCAGAAATGGCCAAGACTGGAGTGGTGCACATGGATATCTTCAAGGTTTGAAAATCCTGAGCAGATGTTGGAGTCCAAGTGAAAGAATTCTTTTTAAGGAGTGTCGTGAGAGGTGCCACAATATTTCCATAATTCTTAACAAACTTGCAATAATAACATGTTAAGCCCAAAAATCCATGCAAGATTTTGAGATTCTTTGGGTGAGGCTAGTCTTGCATAGCTTCAATACTTTTAGGACCCACGATGACACCTTCCTTGCCAACAAGATGATGCAAGTACTTGACTTCAGAGGCGCCAAAAGAACATTTAGATTGTTTCAGGAAAAGTTGGTACTGAGAGAGTATATGGAGAACTCGATCCACATGAGAAAGATGGTCTGTCCAGGTTTTTCTATAGATGAGGATATCATCAAAGAAAAATAATACAAAATGACAGAGAAAAGGATGGAAGACATGATTCATGAGGCTTTGGAAAGTGTATGGAGCATTACACAAGATAAAGGGCATGACTAAAAACTCATAGTGGCCCTCATGAGTTCTAAAGGCAATATTAGGAATGTATGCCTCTTTAATACGAATCTGGTGGTAGCCAGAACGAAGATAAAGTTTAGTAAAGAACTAGGCGCCACTCAATTCATCCAAGAGGTCATCAATGGCATGAATGGGAAATTTGTCTTTAATGGTGAGTTTGTTGAGGGCATGGAAGTCATGACACATGTGCCAAGAAACTTCTTTATTAAAGACCATGACCTCCTGAGAAGAGTAGGGGCTCATACTAGGGCGAATAACACCTGCATTAAGTAGTTATTGAACCATTTTTTCAATTTCATTTTTTTGGGAAAAGGGGTGACGATAGGGACGGATATTGGGAGGAAGGCTTCTTGGAACAAGGGGAATGGAATGATCATGAACACCATGGGAAGGAGGGAGTCCTTGGGGAGTGGAAAAAATCACTTGATGTTTAGAGAGGATGGATTGGAGGTCCTGCAACATAGAGGGTGTCCAAGTTTCTTGTATGGAATAGAGTTGGGAAATAATGCCAGAATGATCTTTTTTGAGCAGCTTTTCCATGCGATGGGAACTAATGGTCTCAGGGGAACTGACAGTGACGCCTTGGAACTTATATTGTTGGCCCTCCTGGTTGAATTGCATGGTTAATTCCTTAAAATCCATGAGAATGGGACCCAAAGTCCTTAGCCAGTCAGTACCCAACACAATGTCACAACCACCCATGTCGATAGCAAACATATGAGATTTCAGGTGGTAGTCACCAATTTGGAGACACACATTTTCACAACGCCCTCCATATTTCATGGACCCACCATTGGAAATGATGATTTGGAAATTATTGACTACACGGATATAGAAATTAGTCTCTTGGGAAATGTGGCGATGAATAAAATTATGGGTGCTTCCACTATCAATAAGAATGATGACCTTCCGATGCTTGATTTAGCAAATTAGCTTAAGGGTTTGGGGAGTAGAGAAGCTAGTGAGAGCATTTAGGTAAACGATCGGTTCGACTTTAGGAGTGTCTGAGGGAGGGGTTATTTCAGTGGGTTCAGGTGATACAAACACAAGGGGAGCTTCAACATCCTCTTCTGAAACATCCTCCAATATGGCCATAAAAATATTTTGTTCCTTACACTTGTGTCTCGGAAAATATTTGTCATCACAATTATAACAAAGGCCTTTGAGTTGGCATTTATCCATTTCAGGCCTGGTCAATTTTTGGATCTTTAGTGGAGTAGAAGGAGGAGTGGGATTGACTGGTTTAGTGCGAGGAATAAAGGAGGGTTTCCAGTTTTGAGAAGAGACAACCTATTTTGCTTCTTTATCTCTTTTAGTAGCCTCCACCCAACTCTGAGGTTGAGCCATGATGAAATGGTCATGAATATCATCCTTGAGGCCATTGATAACACATTCTTGGAAAAAAGCATCAGACATGCCGTCTGTACGAAAATCCATTCTCTCAAAGGTAGCCATAAAGTCTTACACTATGCCAGATTGTTTCAACTTTGTCAAATGACCTAAATGGTTGGTGTCAGTGTCAAAGCATTCATAAATCTCTGCCACAAAGTGTGTCCAAGCAACATACCCTTGACGGGTAATTTTTCTCCATTGCCACCATTGACAATGTTCTTAATCTATATGGAGAATACCATATCGGAGTTTGGCCAACTCATTTGTAATGTCGTACAAAGATAAATAATGTTCCATTTGATTTACCCAACCAGTAGGATATGAGCCATCAAATTTGGTCACATCCACATGCGGAAGGCATAGGTCACGCTGAAAGTGATGGGGCTGAAAATTATGGGAATGAGAGGAAGTTTCAGCTTTGGTATGCAATGTTGGGTCAGATAAAGGGGGATCTGTAGGGATCTGCAGCTTGGTGTAGATCATCGAAGTGACAGATTCAAGCTGGGTAGTCATGTATTGTTTGAGGTCTTATTTGAGTTCCTTGATTGAGGCAACGATGGAGGAATGCATGTTTTTATTGATGGTGGCAATATTGGCACTGAGTTGTCTCACTTCGTGTTGTGTCTCTGTGAAATTAGATTGCAAAGCATTGAAGTGAGCTTCCAAGTCTTGGATACGGGTATGGGCCATGATGACGAGGGAACTGAAAAGGGGCAGGTGGGGTAAAAGAAATTGTTGAAGAATGATAGGTATGAATGTGATAAGGGTGAAGAGATAAATCCAATGGAATAGGTCTCAAATAATGGTGCAACAAAATCCAGAATTTATTTTGTTTTTTTATTTTTTTCACACTTGTGGAGTTATACTCCGGTCTAAAGAATATTGCAGTGATGAAATGCCCAAATTATTAACCAGGAAGAAATGTGTAGTGATTTGGAAACTCGAACACAGTTGTGAGACAATAGATATTGTCTATTTTAATTTTTGTTTCTGTCCCCAAGGGTTAGGTAATCAAGGGTTCTACATGCAAGGGTTTTCCCTGTGCTATAACTGTTTGATATATGTGTGGGGTCCAACAATAGTACTCAGCCCAATATATCATGGCACCAACTAAGGAGGCTAGACCGTGCCCTTAGCCATACTAATCAACTACCCAGGTACTAGAGAGTATCTTCCTGAGTGCTTTTCTTGGTGGCACTATAGTAGTCAGGTGGCCGATCCATTTATCTAAAGAGGGCTTCAAGAAATCTAGGTCGATCCATATACAATTTTTGTCTGATGTGCTACCACTCGAAGGGGTACCAACATGGGTTACAAGGGTGGCCAAAAAATGTTCTCCCAAGTACCACTTTTATTTCCTATGTGTATGAATCCTCAACCATGGGTTTATGCGTGTAACAACAGATCTTTGTAGCTTAAAGACGTCGAAATTCGTCTCTACCTTGAAAAAAATAATTAACCCACAAATTTTTGCCAAGGAAAGTGATCTGATACCACTTGTAATATTCCAGATATAAAAAGTATGCAGAACATAAATAAAATGCTAGAAATGGCAGATGAACAACAATATAACCAGAAAAACACCACAATAATACCAAAATGATACTAGAATAACAGCAGAAAGAGAACTTTGATAACTGAGAGAAATGTTCACTTGCCTCTTCGAGGGGGCAACCTACGACAGAGCATAGCTATATTACAATAATATCCAAGACAAAAGTTCTCATAACCTCGAATCCTATTTATACTAAATATGTCTATCAAAAGAACCATCTAGAGGAATATACTTCTAGAAGCGGAAGATTCTATTAGGTCTTCTTACATTTGACTTATTCTTCCTTATTGTTAGGCCTTATTAATATTGACCTTTATTACATCAAAATATATTATTATACCTAAGTGAGGGGTTAGGTCTCTAACAGTCTATGCTGGAGCATTGGAAAGGTAGTGGGACAACCTGAGGAACTATGATGTAGTGAGTGTGGTACACTTGGTTGTGTAGTGTTGTGTCCCTCATTAGAGGAAATTTCAACTCAAAATGGTCCTCTTAAGAAAAAAACAATAAATTGATAAAATATTGCCATGTAGACATTTTTTTAATATGTTAATTCTATATTTTACTTTTATCAAAGCTGCCCAGAATTATTTCACTTTTATCAAAGATGCCCTGCCTTGAATATCTATTTTATATTAAATCAATATTTATGAGGACGAATTAAATGGAATTAAATCGTTTGATGTGTTGTTGGATGTGTTAGTACACGATTGAATATATATTTTATATTAAATCAATATTTATGAGGATGACTTAAATGACATTAAATCAACGATGTTTTGCTGGTTGTGTTAGTACAAGTTGTAGGTGCATCCATAGATGCATAGAGTAATCCAGAGATGCAGGGGAAGTTACAACGAACGACGAGGGATCCCCTCAACCCTGCTTCATCCGCCATTGTTCACAAAAAATTGCACGAATGTTCCATGGATTGGAAACCTTTCTCTTATCGACCATAATTGTCAAAAAATGGCACGAATGGAATTACATTGGAAACCCTTCTCTCATGTTTTCAATTTTTCCTCGAAGACATCATGCATTTAATTTTTGAATTCAACCGAACGTGGCATTTATTTTTTGAATTCAGCCAAACGTGGATTGATGGCCCTGGTTCTCTTAAAACATTCATGGGTTCCAATGGATATCTCCAAAAATCCATGCAAATTTCATGGTTTCGACTGGATCTCTCTAAATCTCCATCCAAGTCTGGTTCCTTGACCATTGATGACAAAAAATGGTGCGAATGCGATCGAAATGGAAACCCTCAAATTTCAGATTTTGGAGGTAAATGATCAATTTTTTGTGGGTTTAAATTATTTTTGAATTTTATTTAACCTTTTGTTTGAACCCCATTTCATTCCATGGTGGTCATTCTATTCAGTTTTCAACTGGAAGCGAGCAGTTTTTGGCCGGTTTCAACTCAGAGGGTTGTTATGTACACAATTATTTGGTCCGATTGATATATTTCTCAAACACATGACATGTTTCTTCTGATAGGTATGTTTGTTATTGTTCTTTCAATGTTTGTTTTGTTTCTTTGGAAAAATATATCCAACTTGCAAATTACAATTCATTTTTAAGTGATGGTGGGGGAAACAACTTGGGATTTGAGGATGTTTTGTATAACCAGTAAGCAAGACAATAAGCCATGGTGGTATGGTGTATTGTGTGTAATACTGTGTGTGTTTTCATGTATAGAGTTAGATTAGCCAAAAGTATCCTTAAGAAGAACACATTACTGTGTTATCACCATAACAATTTTAAGACAAGATCCAAGTCTCGGGAATTTAGCAAAGCTACATCGTCACGGAAAATATTGATATTTTGGAGAATTGATAATTTATAGGAATGTGACATGTTTGGTAGCGTATGGACAAATGTAGCAGAGCCACAAAAGGTATAAATCGACAGACCGTCGATTACAAAATGACCCAGATCAACGGTTGGAGCCCATATCGGGCGATAAACTTGCACGGGACTTAACCATATAAGGTTGGACCGGGGAAACCATTGTGGTTTTTAATATGGATGCACATCGCCTCCAGAGATATGTTGGGGTGAAGGGTGGGTTTCTTGAAACCACTTTCGCCAAAGCCCCGATGTCACATGTTCCTATATGTCAAATCAAACACTCGTGGGGTGTCGATGGTAGCTGGTCGAAATCACCCTATCTCACTCATTCGGTACTTCAAAACCGTATAATGTTAGGTGAACGCCGCCATATAATGAACGCGAAAGATAATCATTTGAAATGGATTGGCTAAGCGTGGTAAATCAACACACCCGTCAGTGAATATGTTAGCAATTCATGATTGGAACTCTATAATTACTCAAGTATGAAGGCATCATTTTATCCATAAGCATAGTAATATACAATTCTCACAACTCTTTGATTTTATCCATAAGCTATATCTAGTGAAACCGGTCATTTAGGCAACATGGAAGACTTACCTACGAGCAGGAAGGAAAGGGAAATTGTGTGTATATTGGCAACTAAATTCCACACAGAACCTGCCACAAAATCAGGAGTGGAAGTCAAGCTAAATACCGTCACGAGGGATCTAATTATCAATAGGCAAGTTGTAAAAAAGAAACAGAGAAAAAAACAGAAGAAATAAACTGTAGTTGAAATGGTTGAAAGTGTTGGAGAGAATCAACCGACCTAGTTGGATACTCTAAAGGAGGAGATCACTAAGCTAAAATAAAATCTCAGGTGGAGATGAGTACATCCCATCAATTTTTGGACAAATGGCACCTAGATACAATGAAACTGTTCCTAACGCTCTCTCTAAAATAGGGTAACGATTATTATAAATAATTTCTCATTTGTAACTAATCTCTAATATTAGAACGATGAGAAGTCTGAACGTTTTGTATTCCACGAAGAAACCTTCTCTCTCTATATATTATCTAGAGGATATAGAGAGGTATGGATAAAAGAGGAACCTTCCCTCTATGCAGGAAGACCTTTGTAAAGTTTTGGGGATAGAATGAACATATAAATGCAGAAACAGATTTTGGAGTGTTTATGAAACAGATTCTAACTGGCGGTGATATGGGTCTTGTTTTCTTTTCATAGTATGTTTTTCCTGTGATCCTTTATTCCATATATATTTTTCTTCTGTCTAAATTGGAGGATTAAAGGCCCATAATTCATTATTTGATGCTCTTGGTTTAGCAATTTAGAATACATTTATCTCTTCTGAACTAATTCATAATTATTTCATATAATTCTTTGATGCAGCTATGTGTCCTTTATTTTCTGATGCCATGCAAATTTTTCGGATATAAACCCAGACTCACTACCTGATTTAGCCTTTTCCTCTTAATATTTCTCAAGTTTGACGACACATTGTTTATTCTAGACTCCATAGCCCAAATGACATCTTCATTCCTCCAATCATTTTATAAAAACCCCCCAAAACAAACCGAATCTAGCCACCTGATTATCAAAAAATACCCAGTGACACGAGAGAGACCTCTCTGAGTTGAGAAGGCTAGTGCCTTAGCTCTAAAGCAGGTTGAAACAATTACCTCTATCATTTGTCTATTCAACCGGACAAAATTTATAGAGTGCTAACATTCTGGCTCCATTGCCAAGGACGAAATTTAAAATTTTCCCTGGGAAGAATGAAATGGTTGAGTTCTAGGATCTGAGAGTAGTAGACACTTAGGCACATATTGGATGTATTCCTGCTTTGATGACTCCACACATCAAAAATCAGTTTGAAGGTGATTCCATGGGTAGAAGAATCCAAAAATTTAAATTTTCAATGGCGACTCCACTCAAGTTTCAAATGTAATTCAAAGAATCCACTGAGAAATGATATCCCTTGACAGAGGCATGAAAAGACATTATGGAAGAAAATAGGTACTTAAAATTGGATTTTTTCCAAGACATTTTATTGTTTGTTATAGGTTGCCCCTGCTTTTTCCTTGAACATGCCAACCATTTTTTTTTTAACTTGCTACATTCTAATGATGATCATGAAAAAATTGCAATCATTCATCCTCCTCTTAAAGTTGCACACACATACCCCCACCGTATCGATGATTTCGATAAGAGTTTTATAGCTGGGCCATGTGATGACCATGACAAAGATGGTAAACCCAATAAATCCAAGGCTAATGTCTCTCCCCTTGTTCCTAGTCCAACATCCTCCGGGGCCCAACATAGATACATACCCCTGAAACTACCCTAAGTCCTCCATGATTTCCCTCAAAATCACCATGAATATCTACCCGTGTTTGATGGAGAAACTAATGTCATCTCTGCTGAAAATCACATTCAAGGGTTTGAGCATTTCATATATTTATTTGAGATTAACCATGATGATGTTTGTATGAGAGCCTTCTCTCAATCCTTGAAAGGGAACACCAAAGACTGGTTTAGACATTTGCAGCCAGATACAATTAGCTCATGGGAGGAATTGAAGAATGTTTTATTGAATTTTTGGGGAAAGAAGAAATCTTTGGAGCTGCAACTTGCAGAGTTCTATGCCTTGAAATGGCAAAGCAATGAAGCTATCTCTATATTCATTAGAATTTTTTCCAGTATTTACTACAAATTGCCTGAAGAGATTCAACCCACTGAAGAAGCTGCCATGTTCCATTATACAACAACTCTTCATCCAGATTTTTCTTTCCTCCTAATGGAAAGAAGACCTAAGTCCCTACAAAAAATGTTTGATGATGCCCATGATATTCAACACAACATCCAGGCATGTAAACAAATCCAAAAAGAGGAGTCAGATGCTCAAAAACATGAAAGTGAATATGAACAGGAAATAGTTCATTGGAATCTTAAGCATATAATTGACAATATCATGGGCCCTCTTGAAGTCTCAAATGTTTATGATCGTGCAAAAAATTATATTCCACTTGTTAAAAGAAAAGGTGTTGTTCTATCTTCTGATCCGTTTCATGATAAGAAGGGAGTTGGTCATTTTGTAGAAAGTCAAGAGGATGAGTTTGCAAACTAGTTTGTTGAAGAACATATTAATGTTCCAAGTCTGTTCTTATTAGACGACGTTGCATATGATGTTGATTTTCCTATATATGAAAAATACAAGGATGATTGTGATATTGAAGACTCTCTTCTTCAGCAGTACCGTGAGGAGAAAAATATCAAATCAGCTGAAGAAAATTCTCTACCCCTATTCTTCACTATGTTCAAATTGTTGAAAGAGAATTCTCAGATCATTGTTGTGGCAAGCGAATTTGTGCTGATGAAAAGTCACACCAAACCAACAAAACAGATTGATAAGATATTGGAACACTCTTCTCAGATGCTCGATGACCCTATTCTTTGTTCTGAGGAAGACCTTGTAGATTCAGAAATGCAGTCATTGGTCAAAGAAAAAGCTGAAAGTGAGCATGTCCAAAAACCCAAAGAGATGGAAAAATATACCTATGATGATACTGGGAAGAATCAAGAAGGTTGTGAGTCAGGTAACAAAACCTTGCCATTGTGTTTTTCCTCATTTGAATTGTTGAAACAAGATGGTGTTTCAAATCAGAAAATATCCAAGCATGAAGTTGAAAGAGAAGAAAGCATTGAGCTTATAGATAAAAAAATTCTCCCCTTATGTTTTTATTCCTTTGAATGGTTAAGGTAAAATTATGAAATTAAAAAGAAAAAAAGGATTTCTGACTATATTCACACTAGCATTGTTTTACATGAAAAGGTTGTCATCATTAAACAACACCGACTACACTCACATGCATTGCGTGATCATTACTTGGAAGGGTATTTCGATTCATAATTTCAATCAGAGCTTAACCATCAGATTAAAGAGGAAGCCGGTCAAGAAATTTTTATCGAAGGTCTTTTCCTTTCTCCTAGAACTAATGTAGATGTTCAGTAATATTACCCGCAAGACAAGGTATTTCAAGGTTGCCTATATTCCCCTGAAAATGATGTAGTGATCCTATTTCTGAACAAACTAGATATGGATGAAGATTTTGAAATTTCACATATGAAAACTTCAAACAATGGGAAACCCTAGTGGAAGAATCTTACCCTTCTATCTTGATTCCTGAAAAGGATTCATTCTTTCGTATGATTCGGGATCTCGAGACACATTATATGGGAAAAGTTTACGATCAGAATCTACCAACAAAAGTGGATTACAATGAATCAATGTCTGCACCAAATCTTTTCACGTCAGATGATTTTCTTCAGCCATGGTCGCTTTATGACTCAGGAAATCCATACTACTAGAATTCTCAACAACTCTGTCAGTTTTTTAGAAGTCAACAAGTTGAATCACCTAAAAACAAAAATACAATAGAAGGAGTAAAACATGATGGTTGTTTTACACATATTTTAGAAGATCCATTTGCAATCTTGTTGGAAGAAATGAACAATACAAATGTCTTTAATTTTTTGAGGTTTGGATTTATGGATGAATTGTTGGATGAATCAATAATAAGATGGATCTGGAGTAAGCTTGTGCAAAGTAGACAGATAGTGGATAAAATGATTTCCTGGTTGCATTGGCATTTTGATTTCACTTGATTGAGTATTCATTTCAACGTTTTAGGGTAGGTGGGAACATACGAATAAGCTTGTTGGACAAGCATTTTTCAGTTTATATTTCTAGTATTGTGTACAGTCATTTTCAGCAGTATATTCAGTATCCAGTTGAGAGCAACGTGTAGAGTTTAGACTTCAACATACACTAGTGATATGGTAGGAGTAGGTTACACGCACATGTTTTGGGATCAGCCCAATGGATCAAGCACTGGGTCTACAAGTTCTTTGCTACCTCACAGGGAGGATAACATCCCCAGTTGGAGCCTATGTTATCACTGTAACAATTTTCAGACAAGATCCAAGTCTCAGGAATTTAGAAAATCTACATCGTCACGAAAAATCTTGATAGTTTGGAGAATTGATAATTTAGAGGACCGGGACATGTCCGGTGGCATATGGAAAACTGTAGCAGAGGCACAAAAGGTATAACTTGATATACCGTCGATTACAAAACGACCCAGATCAATGACTGGAGCCCATATCGAGTGATAAAATTGTAGGAGACTTAACCATATAAAGGCGGACCGGGGAAACCATTGTGGTTTTTAAGATGGACGCGCATCACCTCTAGAGATATGTTGAGGCGAAAGACAGGTTGCCTGAAACCACTTTTGCCAAAGCCTTGATGTCACATGTTCCTATACATCAAACCAGACACTCGTGGGGTGCCAGTGGCAGTTGGTCGATAATCACCCTATCTCACTCATTCGGTACTTCACAATCGTATAATGTCAAGTGAACACCGCCATATAACGAACTCGAAAGCTAATCATTTGGAATGGATTGGCCAAGCATGGTAAATCTACATACCTTTCAGTGAGTCTATCAACGATTCATGATTGGAACTCTATAATTACTCAAGTATGAAGGCATCATTTTATCCATAAGCACAATAATCTCCAATTCACTCAACTCTCTGATTTCTGTAAGAATTTTTCAGTTCCTACAAAATTGGTATACATGGACCAAGCTATATCCGGTGAAACCGGTCATTCATGCAACATGGAAGACTTACCTACAAGCATGAAGGAAAGGGAAATTGCACGTATATTGGAAACTAAATTCCACACAAAACCTCCCATAGACTCAAGATTGGAAGTCAAGCTAAATCCCATCATGAGGGATCTAATTATCAACAGGTGAGCTGTAAAAATGAAACAGAGAAAACGATAAAGAAATAAACTGTAGCTGAAACGACTGAAAGTGTTGGAGAGAATCAGCTGACTTGGTTGGATACTCTAAAGGAGGAGATCGCTAAGCTAAAATAAACTCTCAGGTGGAGATGAGTACATCCCATCAAGTTTTGGAAAAATGGCGCCTAGATATGATGAAACTGTTCCTAATGGTCCCTCTAAAATAGGGTAACGGTTATTATAAATCATTTCTAATTTGTAACTAATCTCTAATCTTAGAACGATGAGAAGTCTGAACATTTTTTATTCCACGAAGAAACCTTCTCTATATATATTATCTAGAGGATATAGAGAGGTATGGAGAAAAGAGGAACCTGCCCTCTATGCAGGAAGACCTTCGTAAATTTTTGGGGCTATAATGAACATATAAATGCAAAAACAGATTTTGGAATGTTTATGAAACAAATTCTAACTAGCGGTGATATGGGTATTGTTTTCTTTTCATAGTATGTGTTTCCTGTGATCCTTTATTCCATATACATTTTTCTTCTGTCTAAATTGGAGAATTAAAGGCCCATAATTCATCATTTGATGCTCTTGGTTTAGCAATTTAGAACAAGTTTATCTCTTCTGAGCTAATTCAAAATTCATTCATATAATTCTCTGATGCAGTTATGTGTCCTTTCTCTTCTGATTCCATGCAAAATTTTCGGATATAAACCCAAGCTCACTACTTGATTTAGCCTTTTCCTCTTAATAGTTCACAATTTTGACGACACATTGTTTATTCTAGACTCCATAGCCCAAATGTCATCTTCATTCCTCCAATCATTTTATAAAACCCCCCCAAAACAAACCGAATCTAGCCACCTGATTATCAAAAAATACCCAGTGACACGAGATAGTCCTCTCTGAGTTGAGCAGGCTAGTGCCTCAGCTCTAAAGCAGGTTGAAACAGTTACCTCTGTCGTTTGTCTATTCATCTGGACAAAATTTACATAATGCTAACATAATGGAAACCTCAGTTCTGAATCAGAAAAATAAATTTGATGAATCAGAATGTACACTTCAGTTCTGTCAAAAAAAATGTTCATTTGACATTCGTCTTCCATGAGTAAATATTTTTGAAAGTTACAAAATCATCGACATAAAAAAAAGAGAACATCAATTGTCCTTTATACAATTCTGTGTTTTTGGAAACAATGGTATAGGCAAGAGATGTGAAGGCTGCATTCACAGGGCATGATCATTTAAATGATTTATGTGGCAAGCTTAGGGGAACTGAGTTGGAAAGCAAGCTGACTTTTCCCTGGAAGAGTGATATGATTTAGAAAATGTTAAAGTACCATGAAAACTACTATAAAATAAAGGAAAATGTAGATGAAGTATGAGATGAAGTTATGAACCAAGCTCAAATAGTAGGTGCTCGTTTGGAAGTATCCAACCATTCCAACTAATGTCCTTAAAGTTGTTGAGATTATAGATAGAACTGAGGTGTCCATTGATGCCAAAAGTATCCTTAAGAAGAAAACATTATTTTTTTTACAAGAGAATTTGAAAGCATCCGATGTATAAATAAGAAGGTTTACTGATATCATTGATTAGATGTGCAAATTGAGTATGCTATCTTCCTAGAATGAGAACACCCAGTTGATACCCTAAGCCAATCATCTTGATCAAATGGAGTAAGAAATGAATTTTGTGGTTGATATTAATTCCGTTATTTAGCCACCTACAATTTACGAACTTTTGGAATTATTAGAGCCCTTTACTGCTATTTTGGAGAAGCCAACTACCCTAAAAGCTAATCTGCACAATATTTCCTATAGGTCTATGTCAGAGTTAGATTAGCATGGAAAAATGCTAAACCACATTTAAACGATCATTTCTATTCTTTTTTTGATAGATTCCATGAAATTTAATAAATTGTGTTGCAACCTGATTGATATTTGGTGCTTCTAATGACCAATTTAAATTTTAAAGGCTTCCTTTGAAGTTTGCATGCATGGTGGACTACCATTGGTATTGTCAAGAGAAAAAATGACTTCTTGTGAGGGGAGGAAAATGGGATCCATTGCTATTTGATGGTTGGAAGCAATAACATTCGAATAGGAAGAGAATGCCCCAATGATCAATGACCTATCAAGTGGAGGCAAATGGGTCTATTAGTGTTTTACAAACACAAATGGTAATCCTTGTAAGCTCAAAAGAATATAAGAACCCTGACCTAGTGAGTAAATATTTTATAGGCCTATACAAAATTACAAATAGAACACCAAAGGTAGTTTTTGGTTCGAAGATCCCTTGTCAAGAAAATCCACAGTAAAGCTTCCATGGTAATCTTGGGTAACCCCTATATATCCTTTACAACTCTAATTGATGTTTGTTTCTAGATACATTTCATTTATATTTTAATGGACATTTTTTTGAGGAGAGAAGCTTTGAGACAAGCATCATATCTATTTTCTTGTTTGGTGTAATTTGTACTTCATCTATATTTTGTAGACACCGTGAGGAGAATGAAGGAAAGCCAATAAGTTTTTTGAGTCAGAAAAAATGTTGATTTGACATTCCTCTTCCATGAGTAAATATTTTTGGTAGTTCCAACATCGTTGGCATAAAACAAGAGAACATTAGTTGTCCTTTATACAATTCTGGGTTTTTGGAAACAATAGTATAGGAAGGAGACATGAAGGATGCATTCATAGGGAATGGTCATTCAAATTATTTATGTGGAAATATTAGGGGAACTGAATTGGAAAGCAAGCTAAATTCTCCCTGGTAGAGTGCTACGAGTTATAAAATGTTGAAGTACCATGAAAACTACTATAAAATAAAGCCTAATGTAGATGTAGTATGGGATAAATTGTTGAACCAAGATCAAACAACATGTGCTTGTTTGTAAGTATTGCCAACCATTACCACTAATATCCTTAAAGTTGTTTAGTTTATAGACATAACTGAGGTGTCCATTGATGCCAAAAGTATCTTCATTTGAAATGCATGACTAAGTTCACCCTTCATTGCAAGAATGTAATCTGATGAAGAACCTGTAATCATGAGGTCTTCTACGATGAAAATAGAAGAAAACTAAAACTATGGTGATTCATATAAGCCCAACTACAAGGAAACATATATTGTAAAGGATTCAGAGATAGATGAAAAGAAGGGAGTTGGCTACAGAAAAATCTCGTAGCCAATCAATGTTAAGGGTCACAAATCTTTAGAGAAAAGTAAGAAGATAATAAAACATGCCAATAAAGGTGTTACTGTAGATACAAGGAGGGTCATTCCATTTTTAGGAGAATGACCACTTAACTATCATGAATGAAGTTCTATATTAGACATGTAGTCCACCCTTTTCTTTGTTGAAAGAGTAGTAGAAAATGGAACTTTGACAATTTTAACAAATTAAAGAAACACATACCTTTAAAATAATTTCCCAAAAGAAAATTTCTATCTCTCTTTTAAGTGTCTCGACTCTCAAGGGAAAAAGAAAATCCCAAAAGGATGCTTTGCATCCTTGTATTGAGTGAAGTATTTCTATGAATACCTTTCATATCAGGTGTCTTCGAAAGGAAAATCCAAGCATAACATAACCAAATACAATATTGATGCATGAAATCTAACAACAGGTACATGTCCACTAAAATTTAACAATGTTGATGTTGATTGCTAGACCTAGATGCAGGTCCACCAAATTGTATCTGAATCACCTTGGATAAACATATCCTCAAGTAAAATCTATATTAGAGATGGGAATGATGACATAATAAACATATCCCATTAACTTTGAAGGCGCATAAACATGCATTTATTGAACACTAAATTATTTTTACAAACTAATTGATGCTTTACTTATATAACAACACTTCATCCAATATTTAGAGTGACTCATTTCACTTAAACATGGTTGATGAATGTAGAAATCAACTAGAAATGTATCTTAGCTGGCAATCAAGCTAGACAAATGAATTACTTGCAAGATACATGTATCAAACTAATAAGAGAGAAATATTACCAAATAAATACACAAAGGATCAATCAAAATTGTTTAAATTCTGAAAAAAAAAATACCTTGCTACCATATAAAATTCGTTGGACATATGACACATCAATCAGAGTTAATAACTTATTAATTAACCATGACGCACTCTGAAAAGTGTACATCGATATACTGTTTGTGCAAAATTTCTACAATGCTTCTTCTATTAATGAGAATAGAGAATCAATTGGAAAAATTGTTAGTATATAGACAAACTATGGTAAAGAGGTTACTATCACAATACATGATCCAGGATCACAATGATATGGTGCTCTGATTGTAGAAGAGTTTCATTATCTAAAAGACAAAAAAAAAAATGGAGGGTGTAAGCAGTTATTTTATGGCTTTAAGAATAGGGTCTTTACCATCCTTTCTCTTCTTTCCTCTGAGGGAACGCTTCCAATTCTTAACTTCATCAAGATTAAGGCTCTCCATAATCATATAGAACATGATAGTTAACCTACTCATCTTTCTCCAACACCTTCCCTATAAATAGACATGGAATCTCTGGCCTCAAATGTATACTCTGGCATACTGAACCAGAACAATGAATATTTCTTCAAATTTCCATTGGTTTTCCAACAAAATTTCCCAAATCCTCTGAGTATTAAAGGAAGCCAATAATGAGGCATGGATTAGTGTCTATTCAAAGTGTGACTTTCAACTGGACTTTGACATTGACAAAAGTCGACGAGGAGTGTAAAGGCACGATCACCGTCATAATATATATGGACGAATCAATGGACATGAGGAGTGTGTACTTATCTTTCTTGACATGTTAGAGGAATGCAGGGCCACAATACTTATAGCAAGAGCACTTCCTCTATATATGTGAATACCTTGTCTAAATTGCATGTGTGTTTATAGAACTGATGCATTTTACAATATTTGTGTTGTAGTTGTGTAAGCAACTTGCTTGAAAATTTGGCGGTGTTATTATTTCTCTCATAACCAACTGCTTTAGAATCACAATCTTGCTAGTTGTGGTTATCTCAGGAAAGGGTAGTGAATATGAGGTAATTTTTCTTCTTGCAAATCCAAATGTCTATATCTCAAAAGTTCTATCCAAAAAAATGTGTAAACTGCAGAGATACTATTGTAGGTTATTTTAGATGCAATTCATCAGGGATAGATCTTGGAAAGATTGGAAATAAAAATGATTCTGGAAGCTTTTCATTTACACGATATGGAGATTGTGATGTTGAACAACACCACAAAAAGAATGCAGACAATGCAAGAGAACCCATATGTCAGAGTGGAGTTCTCCGTACAAATTGCATTGACTGTTTGGATTGTACACTTCTTGCACAATTTGCATATGGTCTGGAAGCTTTAGGTCATCAGTTGTATGCTATGGGCTTGTCAAATGGACCCAAAGTATATCTTGATAGTGGCATTTCCACTGCACTAATGGAAATGTACCAGAGTATGGATGATGCTCTTGCAATGCAGTTTGGTTGTTTTGTTTTAGGATTATTACTTTATGTCTGAATATTCTCTAATCTACTATTGTAGGTGTAAAATGTGCCTCCGCATAATTTTTAGGTCTTCATAGAGAGGTCATGAAAGTCTAAGGCTACAACACAAGCTCATGAATTTTTGAAATCAATCAAATGATATTACAACAATTATTATACTGATGGGGAAAATTTGTATGCAGGATTCCATAAATTATTGTATATTGGACATATTAATTGATTGAAAAGTAAAGATGAAAAAGTGATAAATTATACTTGATATTGATTCACCCCCCTTTCCCCCTCTCTAAGTATCAACAAGTAGAAACACTGGTGGCACATGGATATCCAATATTTAACTTCCTAATTTTCACCATATTTATTTTATGCAACAATGAAGTGAGCATGGACTTCTTCTAAGCTATAACTAATATTCTAAACCTCTTTTGGATGTGGGTATTTGAAAACAGATTCCTTGGATATTTTCAGCCACAAGAATGGAAGCCTACTTTGTGGGAGCTTGATTTAGATTACTATCTTCATGTTGGGGGGAATGGAGATGAGGCATGCACCGATAGTCAATTGTAAGTGTTTAATTTCAACATTAAATAACTTATGGTGAATGCACAAAGAGGTCTCATGGCTATATATAATGCATGGAGTTTCACAAACTGTTTAACAAATATACTTGTACTCTACAAGAAAAAGTCAAAGATTATATGAGTTCCAGTACTTGAAATTTTTGTTGATCAAATTTTATTTCAAGAAAGCTTATAATGCTACTAGAATTGAGGGTTTTGGAGAACCACTTCTTGATTCACTTCTTTTTTAAATGTAGGTATTTGTTTGTTTCAATTTTTCATGTGTGAAATTTTTATTTGAAAAAAATCCCGAGTAGGCTGTCTCAACCGGGTAGTCTGTCTCAACCGGGTAGTCTGTCTCAAGTTCATTATTGTTTCTTGTTCCAAGCATTGGCATTTTTGAAGGTCACACATAAGGAATACATATTCAACACGTTTTTTTTTGTGTATGGGTGATTTGTGTGTTGTGTTTTGATTAGTAATATATTGAGCACACATCTGTAGTTCAAGTAAAATTAATATTTTCAATACAAAAATAAAGAGTTGATAACTATAAAAGCAAATGCTTGTCAATTTTTCTGCCTTCTAATTATTCTGCACCTTACTTACTAAGGGTGGATTATTCCATTCATCGATGAGTATTTATGTCCTCTGCAGCTAATTTGAATTATACAAAAAACAACAAACTACTATTTGGGATGACCTGTTTGGGCTAAGAAACAGATTGATGAAATTCTGTCTAAATATACAATCTAGTTTGAGGGGTAGAATAACACAATTTTAGCTTTGAAGAGATCTATGTTTCAAAATAATTCCCATTGTATAATCCCTTCAGTCCAAATAAGAACAACATTATTGATGAATTTTGTACAACCAGAGAACTGAAAAAAATATTATTGATGTTCAACGCAGTTAGAGACAATTATGTAGAACTCTAATCTCCCAAAGAATTCCCTTTGAGTGCCTTGAAGCTGCTCGAAAAAAACAGACTGATGGAATCTGGGTGGGTGAAAATGGTATCTCTTGTATTATTAATTGTCCCAAAAACTTTCCACACCCCTTTCCTCTATAAGTGAGATGGGATTTTGTGGGTTGTCTTTAGTTTTCTTCCTTTGGGTGTTTTTAAATATAGATGGCTTTTGGGTACTGACTAGCCCATTATTTTGCCTCTTCTTGATGGCTGGATTGACGACAAGTGTGACCAATAAAACCCGAGGCACTGTCAAAGGTGGCATCATCCTTGTAGTTGAAGTCTATAGTCCAGTCTGAACATATCAACACAAGAGAATAAAACAAATAGCATCAGATTTCAGTCAATAGAAATAAAAGTTGTGTTAAATAAATAGATAAATATGTTTGCATGTAGTCTTACCATTTCAAGTGAGGTACAAGTATCTTATGAGGAAAATAGATGCTGCCCAAACAATTTATAACTTGCAGACCTGTCTTCAATATGCAGTTCTTTAGTTGGTTTTTTGGGTCTTTTGGAAATGGAAAGATTTTCAACACCACATTCTAGTGATGCCAATTGAGCTTCTTTTATTTTCTTATTTCGGCCAGATTTAACATTAGATGGCTTTTGAGCACCGACTAGTCCATTATTTTTGACAGATCCCTTCTTGTTAGCTAGTTCAAGAACAGGTGTGCCAATGACCTATGAGGCACTGTGAAAGCTTCCATTGTCCTCATAGCTAAAGGCCGTAATCCATTCTGAACATATCAACATAAGAGACTAAACAAGTCAACATCCTATTCCAGTTAATATAATTAAAGGATGTGTTCATCCCCTACTAGATGTATTAAAAGTTGGTGCCCTACCAAATTTGGATAAGATTAAATTTTAAATGCAACGCACCAAGCTGTTTTTGTACAATAAACAACTATATTCCTTTTTTGGATATCCCCTAAAATTGCAAAAAATGGTATTTTTAGTGTTGGGTTTCACAAAAACTGTGGTGAGATACTTTATATATTTCTCAAGTAGGTGTAAGGAGATGAAGGGATTGGGTTCACAATGTAGAAGACAAATATGAAAGGGAACCTTTCATACTCTATGCTTCATTGACAAATCCATCTATTTCTTTTGTTGGTGATTATATTTTTGTTCTAATGACAAAAACTTAGAAGTCTATTGATTGTTGTGAATAAATATATCTAACTAATTAGAAAATGACCATATTAGAGGGAGAATAAACCCAAGGGGGATACACATCATTTATTCATTTAGATTGTCTATTGTTATAAGATTGGTTTCTTATATTCTAATTGTCGGTTTTTAATCTATATTGTCTTCAGATGCAAACATACAAGCTTAGCTGAATTTACAATATTCTATAAGATGCTTGATAGATTTGAGGTATGCCTCAATATTTGAAAAGTTGTATTTTCCTTAGAAGATCTCCAAAATTATTTCTTTTGCAAGTTGATTTTCTCATTGTAGGATTTTCTAGTATGTTTTTATTTTCATAATATTGGTTGTTTGCAGGACTCTTCAATAGATGAAAATGGTGTAAGAAACTATCACCATGTTACCCACATAAATTTAAGTCAAGATATGGCACTGATCCATAAACAAAATCAGAAATTGGTTCCTAACATTGACTACAGTGCATTAAGGGAATCTGGAGCAAAAATTTAGATCTTTGGGTGAAAGGAGAACCTTCTCTAGTTGACCCTGTGTCCAAATCTCATCTCGATTTCAAAACAATAATAGGACTATGCTGGTTTGTATTCCATGGAAACAATGGTCTTCTAGGATACTGTTAAAATTCGGATGGTAACCGGATTTCCCTTGAACAAAAAATCCAATATATTAGTGTCAAATTAAATCATCTTCATCACTCAAATATGGTTCAGTATCATGAAATCATAATATTGAACCAAATAATAGAAATGTTGAATCAAATACATGTGGATGAACTGCTTCAAGTGAAATCCAGCTCAACAAAATAAATTGAAATGTTGAAAAATGATATCTATCATCTCCAAAAGAGACTCTCTTTAATAAAGGAAAGTCCAATGGAGTTGAGGAATAGGTCAAAAGAGTTGAAACCATTATCATGTATGGTAAAGAGGGGAGGTGCCTATAAAAAAGGGTGTTTGGGGTGAAGTCCATATTAGTTCCAAGTTGTACTGATATTGTGGATTTGTGCAAAACTATGTTGAAGAAAAGTGACATTAAATCAATGCTCAAACAACCAAAATTTGATGCTTTGAGGAAAGAAGTATTAATCAATTCATTGCGAACTTAACAATTGATGTACAGGATGTTCAAGGAGTTTGTGATGATAGAGGGATCAGTAGGGAAGCATATGCAAGTCTTTTTAAAGTTCTGAGAGAGGGAATGTTGAATGTCAGAATTATGAAGATTTTGGTTCCTCTCCCTTTTCATGTGCAAAAAGAGCGTGGACTACAAAACAAAAAAAATGTTGATTCTTTGGGAGATGCATATCAATTAGAAGCGATGCATGAAGTTGCAAGTAAGAATACAAAGAAAGTATCAAGTGAAATTATTCCATTAATGAGAAAAACTAACTTGTGGTATGACCTAGAGAAGGTATTACAACTTATAGTGAGGTACTATGACATCTCTATTGAGGAGGCATGCGGGAAATTAATTTTTGTCCTAAAATTGGATGAGATGGAGTTAATCAACAATGAAAAATATGAAAGAGTTTCAATAAAATTAATGAATCGTGCATTAGATCCAAACCTTGATAAGACAAGTGATAAATATTTTCAAGTTCAATTTGAAGATCACCTTTTTTGGTTGGGAATTGTTCTTGTCAACAAAGAGTCCCATCAGTCCTTGAAATTTGTTTTCAGAAAAAAATCTTTAACATCAATTATGTCTTCACATGATGCAGGAGAAAAATTATATGTGGAAGGATATGGTTCATATTTTGTGGAATGGCACCGTGCAGCTGATTTAAAAAATCTCAAGTGTACATACAATATTTCTCATGGTGCAAATGCAATGCATAGTTGTTTATATTGCATGAAGAAAAAACAAAAAGATCGAAGTTGGAATGGTGGTATTTTGAGCTGTCATCAAAACCTTCCTCCCAACCGTGATCAACTTGATCCAAATCTAGATGCAGTGCTTCTTATACCATTGATTAGGGTGCACATGTGCACTTTGCATGCATTTGTGAGAATCATTGATAAGATGGTGTATTTATCTATTTTGTTTGCATGGAACAAAACCCCACAAGCTGAAAGTAAAAAGTCAATTGAGGCAATTGAACGCGTTCTTTCAAAATCAAGTTTTCATGGTGGACATGTTAAAATTGAAAAAGATATTAAGAGGTCAGGTACATGAGGAAATCTTCCAGCAAAGCCATCAATGTCAGGTGTCAAGGCACGTCGTTTCCTTGAAAACAAAAGTGGACATGGATGTTGGTGATTGTATGAAGAATTAATTGATGCAGAAGATGATCGCACTAGTGAAGGGCATGAATCAACTAGAAATAAGAAATGTGCTTGGAGGTCACTTTCATCTTTTTTTCTATTGATGGATAAGGAAAAATTCATGGAAGGTGATGCAATAACCTTTCTAGAAGATATTACAGACTTCGTAAGATAAATGATAGAAGCCTGGGAAGACAACCATATGACACATTATATGGTATGCATATTAATTTTCAGCCCACTAGTACTTTCCTTTGTACGTTTCTTTACTTTACATAATTTATTGTAAATTAACTTCATTTCGTACATTTGTTTGGTATTCTAAGATAGATTGATGCCAATGTTTGTAGCATCAATTATTTTCACATGGACCATGGTTTGCAACAAAATATGGAAGCTTGGCCATTTGGGGTACACATGATATGGATAAATCACATAAGCTAGCTCGTACCATTTACCATAGATGCACACAGAAAGGAGGGGGTTCCAATCATTCATATGTTATTGTGAAAATGGGTCAAGAATTTTATAGGAATAAAATAGATGGATTTAAGAAGAAAAACCATCTTCCAGAAACAACTGAGCTTAGTATAGTGATAAGAACAACAGATAAAAATAGAAAACGTACGATATCTGATGTTTCTAAAGGTGGCATTGGGACAAGTGCTAGGTATGCAATCTGTATGTTAACTTTTATACCCTCTTAATTTAATAATTTATTGTTTTTAAAGTCTCATTATCATATTTGCTTTTGTAGATGTGACCCTCTGTCAATGGGACCTTCCAAAAGACATTCAAGTTTTCTATAAGTTTATTCTCTTCCAAATAATTTTGTAAGTTGTTAAGTTTATCAAGTTTATGAAGCTTATATATTGTGTGTCAAATAATTACTTAAGGCAAGCTAGAAAAATATTATTTTTGGTATCAAAACTAACCCAACTCTTGTACATGTTAGCAAGTAAAACATGGACATTTGAACCCCATAAGTCCAGAAATCCATCTTCCATATGCTTCAGGATTCATTACATCCAAAAATCCATCTTTTCCCATATCTTAATTGGTTGTAAATGCATCAAATATTCAAAGACTTGGACCTACGTTCAGTTGTTTGGGTTTATGTAATTCCAATGTTGCACTTTATGGCTATATTCAATTATGATATTGCATGGCCATATTGTAGTGTTTATCAGGTTGTGACCTACATGTCATTTTGTAAACAAAGATACTTGTATTACTAGAATAAAATTGAATTGTCTTCCCTTCATAGATAAGAAATTCTAATTTTGTTATTGGAAAATGAACATTGTCTATCTTTTGTAACTCAGTTGTAACAAAAGTAGAATTGTATAATTCAGTCACATCTAGAATTGTATTGGATTCAATTCTTTTGGTTTTGTTGTCTCATTTTTTGTTTCTTTTTTGTTTTGTTTTCATAATTAATAATTTAAGTTACATTACATTTTAATATACTTCCACACATATCAACGTGATTGGGAAATGTGACTTTCTAAGAAAGTACCAGTGATGGTAGCTACTTGGTTTATTTGTATATCTTATTTAGTATAGCCATCTCCATCAAAATTTGAAGGAAGCCAACAATGACCATGACAGAAACATAGAAAATTCCTACAAAAAAATCCAACAAAGAGAAGAAGGGACAATACATGCAAAAAAACAAAGAAAAATGGTGGAGGTCAAATATGGGACCTCAAAAGGATGATATTTTTTGTACATTTTCCTTCATAGAAATTCAACATTTAGCTTTCTGGCCCTTGTAGTCATGAGCAGGAAACAACAATGTGTCCTTTGGAAATGTGAAAATCTGACACAGGAAGAAATATCATGTTATGGGCAGCAAAAGATACAGTTAAGAGTTTATACTACAGACCAAAGAATTGAACATTCAACAAAAAAACAATAAGAGAAATATGGAAGAAAACAATTTGAACCTTGATAGGATTTTGTAGCCCAAGACATGTACATGTAGATTTGCAAGTATAAGAATTATGACATTTTAAGAATACGACCTTTTCATTATTGGCCACGATAACCTACTATGAAATTGCATAGATGGTGGCAAGTTAAATTCCAACGAAACATGCTTAAAACTTTTAATTCCTGGATCCTCCTCATCCAATCATTCCTATCTATTGTAGCATAATACCCTATGGTTGAATTTGCGAAAGAGAAAAGGAAACCCTATTGATACCTTTAATAATAATAATAATATATCCCATTAGTAGATTTGTATACTTCCCCATCATTGAAAATATTTAATCTTATATACAAATTGATCCAAAGCTAGCATTACAATGATTTGTTAGAATGAGTTAATACTACTATACACACAATTATGGTTGAAATTCGATATAGTGAACCTTACAAAGACCACATCGAAATCAAGCTATGTAAATTACAGCCTACAAGTAAATGGTAAGTTCTTTGTCATTTTCAATCAACATATCCCCCAACAATTATCATTGGATATTCCCTATTTCATCCAAATGAACATAACATATAGGAGAAATCAAGTGGCTAACCCCATGATCAAGTAGTACATTAATTTCATTTAAAACTATGTCAATACAATACACAAATTCCCACGATGGGCACACTATCACCGCTTCATGTCATTTCATTATATATCAATGTCGATATTGGATTCAATTATGGATTCTAATTGAAGTTGCACAGTTTTGAATTCATAACAATTGGCAGATAACTATATAATCATGAAAACATATACAAAAGCATATAAGTCTATCATAAAGTATCACACAAAACATAAACAAAACAATCAAATATGCTAGCTACAGGGAAAGAACATCCCCTTCAACATACTCCTATGCTACCAAAACCTAGACCCCTAACTTCCTTACTACACAACCGTTTTGGTACATAAACTAGTATGAAACCCCTAGGGAATTCTCTCAAGATGTTTCATGGATGCTAAGTAACCTAGTTTGTGTTCATGTTCAAATTCATGGAACAATGAAGTTAAAAAAAAGTTCACCTCTGCAAAGAAATACAATCAAATTTACCATTAAGTTCGATAGAAATAATTAATCGAATTCCATTATAACTTCATATATTCAAACATATATATATCTATTAACATCAAATTTGACCCAAAAAGATGTCAAACTAAAAGTCAAGATGAATACATACATGCATACATAAATATATTGTTTTGTTTTTACATTTTTGAAGTTAAACAAAAAAATGAAAAGAGTACAATAAGGGTGGGCAAGTGTCCAGGTATGAGCCAACAAATATCATAGAATCGATGTTTGAAGAAAAAAATAACTATGTTGTCATATTTCCCAGAAATGCAATATCAATAAAAAAACGCAACGCCAACCTTGGAGAGGACTTTTGAAAGCCTTCCACTACTCCAAATCTAGCTCTGAAAGGCTCAATGGAAACCTGAGGGTATCTAGTTTTCATTATAAACCTCAATAAAATCAAATGGACACATTTTGATAGAGAAAAATATGTTTTCCCAAAGTTACTCCCAGAAGCGCAGTGAAGGTCTTGAAAAAGTGGCAGAGACCTGTTTTTTATTATGTTTTTTGGATTTTTCTTCAACGTTGTGATCTGAAATTACCAACAGAGTATATATATGTGAATTAAAACTCAATATGTATCCAATCATGTAACTTTTTCATAATTTAGATCCTCTGATAGAAAGTGCAGCGTGGCCACGTTGTGCTTTTGTACATCAAAACTGTCAAAATACCAAAAAATTCAAAAATTTGCCAAAATTGTCAAAATTCCTTGCAATTTGTTTCTGGGACTCCTTGTGTGATGGGTTTACACAATTAGTGATGCATCATCCAAGAGATCAAGTCTATCTCTCCTCTTTATCTTCTTTAGGGATTTCCTTAGCCTTTTTTTCATGTTTTTGGGCTAACTTCAAAATCACTACAGTTGAATTGTGTTTTAAACTCCAAAATCTCAACATTGCAATGTTGAGACCCCTAATATAGATTTATGTTCATTATAAGAAATATGCATAAGTTTAAACACATATTTGACATATAGTGAACCTACAAATATTGAGAAGCAAGTGCATATCAATATGGTCCATAAGGAAATAAGGTTTCGAGGCAAACAATTAACTTTCTGTATCTAGATATTGCTAGAAGAGAAGAATGCCAAAACACCAAATGGGAGAAAAATGTAGAGATCGTGAAGATATTTTCCATGTAAGAACAAAATTAAGCGGGAAGTACAGTTTGAATTTTGCAAGGAAAGATCATTACACTACTTGTGCAATAAATCAAAAACTAATACCCATATTCTTGAATCATACAACTCAACCATGTTGAGAAGTTTATAAATAAGATAGATATGTACTTTGGAATTTCATTGAAATATCGAACAAGAATCGATGTCTGAAACAAAAAATCACTATGTTGTCATATTTCCCAGAAACGCAACATCAATAAAAAACACAACGCCAACCTTGGAGAGGACTTTTGAAAGCCTTCCACTACTCCAAATCCAGCTATGAAAGGATCAATGGAAACCCGAGGGTATCTAGTTGTCATTATAAACCTCAATAAAATCAAATGGACACTGTTTGACAGAGAAAAATATGTTTTCCCAAAGTTACTCCCAAAAGCGTAGCGAAGGTCTTGAAAAAGTGGCAGAGACCTGGTTTTTATCATGTTTTTTTTACTTTTCTTCAACACTGTGATCTGAAATTTCCAACAGAGTATATATATGTGAATTAAAGCTCAATACCTATCCAATCATGTAACTTTTTTATCATTTAGATCCTCTGAGAGAAAGAGCAGTGTGGCCATGTTGTGCTTCTATACATCAAAACTGTGAAAATACCAAAAATTTCAACAATTTGCCAAAATTGTCAAAATTCCTTGCAATTTGTTTCTGGGACTCCTTGTGTGATGGGTTTACACAATAAGTGATGAATCATACAATATATCTAGTATATCATTTCTCTTTGGATTCTTTAGGGATTTCCTTAGCCTCTTTTTTCATGTTTTTGAGCTAACTTCAAAATCACTGTAGTTGAATTGTGTTTTAAACTCCAAAATCTCAGCACTGCAGAGTTGAGACCCCTAATATAGATTTATGTTCATTGGAGGAAATATGCATAATTTTAAACACATATTTGACATATAATGAACCTACAAATATTCAGAAGCAAGTGCATATCAATATGGTCCATAAGGAAATAAGGTTTCGAAAACAGTTAAATTCCCGTCTCTAGATATTGCTAGAAGAGAAGAATGCCAAAACACCAAATTGGAGAAAAATATAGAGATCATGAAGATATTTTCCATGTAAGAAAAAAATTAAGCGGGAAGTACAGTTTGAATTTTGCAAGGCAAGATCATTACACTACTTGTGCAATAAATCAAAAACTAATACACATATTCTTGAATCATACAACTCAACCATGTTGAGACGTTTATAACTAAGATAGATATGTATTTTGTACTTGCATTGAAATATGGAACAAGAATCAATGTCTGAAACAAAAAATCACTATGTTTTCATATTTCCTAGAAACGCAACATCAATAAAAAATGCAACGCCAACCTTGGAGAGGACTTTTGAAAGCCTTCCACTACTCCAAATCCATCTCTGAAAGGATCAATGGAAACCTGAGGGTATATAGTTGTCATTAGAAACCTTAAGAAAATAAAATGGACACCTTTTGACATGGAAAAATATGTTTTCCCAAAGTTACTCCCAGAAGTGCAATGAAGGTCTTGAAAAAGTGGCAGAGACCTGTTTTTTATCATGTTTTTTGGATTTTTCTTCAACATTGTGATCTAAAATTGCCAACAGAGTATATATATGTGAATCAAAGCTCAATACCTATCCAATAATGTAACATTTTCATCATTTATATCCTATGAGAGAAAGTGTAGTGTGGCCATGTTGCGCTTCTGTACATCAAAACTATCAAAATACCCAAAAATTCAAAAATTTGCCAAAATTGTCAAAATTCCTTGCAATTTGTTTCTGGGACTCCTTGTGTGATGGGCTTACACAATCAGTGATGAATCATCCAAGAGATCAAGGTTATCTCTCCTCTTTTTATTCTTTAGGGATTTCCTTAGCCTCTTTTTCATGTTTTTGATCTAACTTCATAATCACTACAGTTGAATTGTGTTTTAAACTCCAAAATCTCAACACTGCAAATTTGAGACCCCTAATATAGATTTATGTTCATTGGAGGAAATATGCATAAGTTTAAACAAATATTTGACATATAGTGAACCTATAAATATTGAGAAGCAAGTGCATATCACTAATCAACCCTTGATCACTTTATCGAATGTGCTTTGTAAAATATTGGCCAAAATTGCTATCTCTATAATTGAACCCAATGATTTTGAAATAAAAAAATCAAGACATATGGCCTTAATTAGATGTCACTACATTTTGGACAATTCAATCACCATAGGGGAGGGGATGGAATGGTATAGATGCTTGGTTATATATTCCATGATCATCAAAATCATTTTCACTAATTCATATGATATAGTGGATTCATTTCAATATCAACATTTTTAATGTCTTTGGTTTCAACCATTCTTCACAAATTTTGTGGATACCTTTTTTGTTGTTGTCATGATCAATGATTTTTCAACAGGGAAAGATGTAATAAAATTTTCCACTTCAAGTTGATCATAATGTTTTCATTTGGGTGCCTTCCTTGTATGTTATGATTGTAGAATAATTTGATATATTCTTCAAAATAGGACAACTTAGGGAATTATAAAATGGTATCTCCTTACTATCTCTTGAGGGTGTAAATCTTGTTAATGGGAATTTTTCTCATGACTCCTTCCTTACGTTAGTTCAAAGAGAAGGAAATTTTGGATAACACTATGGATTTCATATATAATTTTCTAATTATTTTATTAGTTCCAATATGAAAATGGATTATACACATAGTTCCTTATATTGGGCTAGGGAGATTCTTTTGATTATCTTGTAGGGAAATGATGACCATAATGTTGGATATGTGTTATATTCTTTGTCGGGCGCTTTCCTAGGGGGTTCCCAGGGGGGGAAGGTATGCCTCTCCCTAGTTACACGCAGCGTTCGGCACTGGGCGTTAGCCTGGGGCAGTGCCCCCAATTTTTTTTTTGGGGTGGGTTTTGCTATTTTTAGCAGTTTACTAAATTACTCCTGGATTAAGGGATTAGGGTTTTGGTATCTACAAAATACCTAAAAAAATTGTATATATTGTATGGTGAAATTCGATAATGAATATAAGAAAGGTTTTCCCGGTTGAGGGTTTCTGATATAAAATCTTTGTGTACTCTGTGTATGAGCCATTGATTAAATTCTATTTTGCTTAAGAATCTATATGCATTTCTTTACTTCTTAGGTTTAAAAATTACATGTGGTATCAGAGCTCATTTTTGGCTTCATATGGATGCCTTTGTTGTTGAGGGTTTGGATTGGTCTTGATAGATCAAGTTGATCTTGGGTCTGTGATAAACTTGGGTTTAGTGGGAGCTTTTGCAGTGGTGATTTGAGTGCAGAAAGAGGAATGGAAAGCTCTTCTAGAATCGAGATAGAGAAGTTCAACGGTAAAAACTTTGAGCTATGGAAGCTGACGATGGAGGACCTTCTTGTAGAAAAATAACAATGGATCACTGTGGATCTTGGTACACAACCTACTAGTACATCGTCTACTAGCACACATGCTACTGGTACACAACCTACCAATACAAAAACTACCGGTACACCACCTACTGGTATGTCGAAGGAAGATTGGGAGAAGTTGGAAAGAAGAGCAAGGAGTACTATTCGACGCTGCCTGGAAGATTCGGTGTTGTTGAATGTCTCAAGAGAGTCTACAGCCAAGGAAATATGGGATAAGTTGGGGAATTTGTATCAATCAAAGTCCCTGGTAAACAAGTTGTTTCTTCGAAAGAAGTTGTATCATCTTAGGATGGAAGATGGAGATTCTATGACAGAACATCTAAATTCCTTTAATACTTTGGTAAGTCAACTTGTCTCTATTAATATTACGATTGTAGAAAAAGATAAGTGTATTACTTTGTTATGTTCTTTGCCAGACTCTTGGGATAATCTGGTTGTAGCAATTGGTAGTACCACTAAATCTACATTAAAGTATGAGGATGTAGTTTCATCCTTGTTATCTGAAGAGATGAGGCAGAAAAGAATGGATGTTCATAGAAAAGATGATTTATTTGTAAGAGGTCATACCCAAGACAAGAATCCTGGTAAGCCTTCAGGGGGGAGATCTAAATCTAGAGGTAGATCTAAGTTTCCAGGAAAATCTTTGAGGAAATGATGGAAGTGTGGTAAAACAGGGCATTATAAGAAAGATTGCAAGTCTAAGAAGGTTGAAAAACCAAAGGGATTTGATAGTACCTCTTCCACAGAGGCAAAATCCTCCACTGAAGAAGGAGGTGATGTTTACCTAGCATCTACAAGTACACATGCAGACCGTGATGTATGGTTGATCGACTCAGGTGCATCATACCATATGACTCCTCATAGGGAGTGGTTCTCTGAATATGAAAAATATGATGGTGGTGATGTATTGCTAGGAGATGACTCGAAAACAAAAATCTTAGGACGTGGAAGGGTTAAGTTGCTGCTGAAAGATGGAAGGATTAGAACACTCCCTGGGGTTCTACACATTCCAAAACTTGTCAGGAGCCTAATATTTGTAAGCAAGTTGGATGATGCAGGAGTGGATACTGTATTTGGAAAGAACACTTGCAATATGGTACGAGGGGCAATGATGTTGATGAGGGGAGTTCGGTGTGGAACTTTGTACAAGTTGTTGGGAAGCACTTATACTAATGGGTGTAACATTTATGTTGTCATTGAGCAAACAAATAAAGAATACAAGACCAATATCATCCCTAAAAAGAAGACCAAGCTGTGGCATCAAAGACTGGGGCATATTGGAGAAAAGGGCCTTCAAACACTACATGGTAAAGGCATGGTTGAAGGTATGTCTAATTGCACTCTGGATTTTGATTTCTATGAACATTGCATATATGGTAAACATAATCGAGTAAGATTCCCATTTGGTGCTACAAGAGAAAAGGGGATCTTAGAGTTGATACACAGTGATGTGTTTGGACCTGTTCCTGTTCCATCCCTCGGTAAATATGTGTATTATGTTTCATTCATAGATTATTTTTCAAGGAACACATGGATTTATTTTTTTAGAAATAAATTTGAGGTATTTGATAAATTTAAAGAGTGTAAGGCTTTAGTAGAAAATCATACAGAGAAGAATATAAAGGTATCGAGAACAGATAATGGTGGAGAATTCTATGGAAATGAATTCAAATAATCTTGTAAGAAGTGTGGTATAGCAAGGTAGAAGACTACTCCATACACTCCTCAATAGAATGGAGTTGCAGAAAGGATGAACAAGACACTGATGGAAAAATAAATGAGCATGCTCAGCGGTGTCGAGATAGGACAATAATTCTGGATAGAGGCAGTGGGTACAACATGTTACCTGGTCAATCGATCACCTTCATCAACATTGGATGATAAAAATCCACATGAGGTATGGTCTGCAAAGAAACCCTCTCTTCAACATCTTAGAGTGTTTGGTTGTGATGCTTATGTACATGTTCCAAAGGAAAATAGGAGTAAGTTGGATAAAAAGGCTGAAAAGTGTATCTTTATTGGTTATAAAGATGGTGTGAAAGGTTATAAGATTTGGAACCCATAAACCAAGAAGATTGTTTACAGTCGAGATGTTGTTTTCAGAGAGGTAAAAGACGTGTCTAAATAGGAATTCCTACCAACGCGAGATGAACCTTATAAAATAGAGCTTGAGTTGGATGATGCAAAATCTGAATCATCTTAAGAAGAGGAAGTAGTAGAAGAAGAAGAAGAAGAACCTCATACCCCGGTATTGAGGAGATCAATGAGAGATAAAAGGAAACCAGAAAGTTATAGTCCACCTAATTTCCGTTCCAATTTTTCTTTATCTATTACTGATGATGATCCCAGAACTGTCAGGGAAGCAACGAATTCAGAGCATAGTAAACTTTGGAAGAAGGCCATAGTTGAAGAAATGGATGCCTTGGATAAGAATGAGGCATGGGATATAGTTGAGTTGCCAGCTGGAAGAAATATGTTGGTAGAAAATGGTTGTTTAAGAAGAAGTTTAATGCACAAGGTAAAGTGGAGAAATACAAATCTCGGTTAGTAGCAAAAGGTTATTCCCAGGTAGAGGGAATTGACTTTGGTGAGATTTTTTCTCCTATTTCTAAGTTAACTTTTATTATATTTCTTTTATCTATTGTTGCTGCTTTTGATCTTGAAGTGGAACAAATGGATGTGAAGACAACATTCCTACATGGGGATCTGGAAGAAGAAATCTACATGAAGCAACCA
>JZKD02S1656960.1:0-11432 GCA_000966675.3 Picea glauca
TCATAAAACAAGAAATCTCAAACACAGATACACAACCCAGAGAACTAGAATGTTTGCTGAAACTTTACAGTCGGGAGCTTAGCTCTACCATCGATAGATACAAAAATGGCAAAAACGCCTTCATATACTCAAAACAACAACAACAACGGAATCAAGACACTGGATTGAAAGCTTTGCGTCTGCATGGCTTCTGACAGTCAACATTTGAAAGATCGTGCAAATTATGTCAGACGCAATCTAACTATTGACAGTTCCAATGGCGAATCGACGTGCCTTTAATTCATTGTCGTGCTTTCCCATTATTGCGGACGCGATGTCTAACCACCACCAACCACTTCAATAACTGCTTCATCGGGATTGAGGATGGCCCAACCAACTTGGCACCTTCGGGACGTGGAGGGCCTCCCGCGCTGCCCCCTGGAATAACTGACTGGCTTAAAGAATAGGCGTGGAGGCCAGCACGGAAGATGGGGCACGGGAACTGAGTGATGGGGCCAAAACAGCGGGGAGTGGAGTAAGAAGCGATGAGGGAGCGAGAGAGGTTACAGGGGAGACACATGGAAAAAGGCGATAAGCAGAGGAGGCAGGAGAGTAGATGTGATGGACACATTTTAGTGGGAGGCTGACGTGGAGGGAAAGAGACACGTGGCAGGTGGTGAGTGGATGATGAGATGGGGAAAGGACCACCTAGAATAAAGAGTGGAGAAGGACAGATGACACACGGCCGTAGGGGAAAGGTGGTTCTGGAAGATGACATGATGGGAGAAGGGCCCACGCTGGATAAACACAGAGCAGCCGAGAAGGACGGGATCGTCCAAGCATCATTGATCTGGGCGCGCTGATCTTGACCATCAGACAGATACGCGCCCCATCCCAGACCCCCCCCCCTCCCCTTCAAGGTAGACAGGTAGGGGGGGTCCGGAATTTCCTTTATCACCGTTGATCCGGGCACGCAAATCAGGACCGTTGAAGAGATGCTCCCTCGATTCGGACCCCCCCCTCCGCTTAAAAGTAGAAAGGCGAGGGGGGTCCAGAATCCCGTATGCACCGTCGATCCGGGCACGCGAATCGCTGCCGCTCGGACTTGCTTGTCACTTACCCCGGGCGCATAAGCATTCCAAACTTATGACAAGTGGGTTTTTAACCCATTCTTTCGCATTCTAACCCCCCTTACAAGAAATATCGTTAACATTTGGCTCCATGGGGGAATAGAGTCGTCCCTGTGATTCTCTAAGAACATTTTTGTAGATTCAGTGCCTTGCTGTTGGGCTATGGAGTCATTTATTAAACTGAAAACAAAAACAAAAAACAATATTTACAAGCTAAAAGAGCCGACTTCGGCTCACAAAAAGCATTTTTTCAAGAAATGCCCATTTACTGGGCTACTAAAAACTTATTTGCCTTCCAAATCCTGCAAGCTGTAAGTGTTGTTTGGAAATACTTCAAGGATCCTGAAAGGTCCCAACCAGAGGGCATCAAATTTACTGTGCTTGCCCCTGTCCTGCCTGGGTGCATCCCATTTGAGTACCAGGTCACCCTGCTCGAATTCTTTCTTTCTTCTCTTTCTGTCTACTAGATCTTCTGCTGATGACTAAAAGCCTTGTCCAAGACCTGTTCTCTGATCTGTTGTACTTCCACCATTTGATGAATCCTTCTGACCACATGGTTAGGTTCTCCTTCAAAATCTTGAAGGAAATTTGCCACAGGTAAGGCGAGTTGAGTGGGGAAAACGACCTCTATTTCGTAAACCAGTTGGAAAGGTGAGATACCCAGGGATTTCTTTGTTGTCACCCGATTAGCCCAAAGAGCAAATTTGAGCTTTGAGTCCCAGGCCCTCTTATTGTCCTCCAGTAGCCTTTTGATAAGCTTGATTAGGATTTTATTGGAGGACTCTGCCAGTCCGTTTCCTTGAGGGTAGTATGGAGTAGAGTGAACTAATGAAATCCCAAATTGTTCACAAAACTTGACCAGAGGCTCAGACCTGAAGGGGGAGGCATTGTCAGTGACAATCCTGCTTGGGCAGCCAAATCTGGCTATGATGTCTTCCAAGAGGCTGATGATTACTTTGTGAGAAGTGCTCCTGGCGGGGCCAGCCTCTATCCACTTGGTGAAATAATCAGTTGCAGTGAGGATCCATCTGTGCTGGCCACTTGAGGGAGGATGAATCTCTCCAATGAAATCCAATCCCCACTGCTGAAAGGGTGCCGAAACTACTACAGGCTTTAATGGCAGAGATTTGAGTTGCTGCTTACCTGAGAAATTCTGGCATTTGATGCAAGCCCTGACTTCCCTGCAGACATCAGTAAACAAAGAAGGCCAGTAATACCCAGCCTGGAGGATTTTGTGGGCTGTGGTCTTCCAAAAATGATGACCTCCGCAGAGACTGCTATGGAAATCGAACATCACCTTCTGGGCTTGCAGCAGGTCCAAACATCTTAATAGTATCCCCAGAGGGTCTCTCCAATACAAGGCTTGGTCAACGAGACAATATCTGACTGCTTTGAGCTTCAAATCTCTGGCCCTACTCTTTCCTAATCCGTCAGGGGGCTTTAATTCTTGCAGAAAATACAAGATATCCTTGTACCAGGGACATACTGCTAGTGGTATGATGGTCTGAGAATTCTTGCCAGATGACTCAGCTTGCTCATTGATGAAGTTAATCCCCAAATCCTTGCAATTGGATTCAACCAGCAGCTTGGCCAAACCTTTCCCCTTTATTAGCTTGGTGGGCTTAATCTCCAGGTAAAATTCCAGGATCTTGGCGATCCATTTACCCCTTCTCCCGTCTATGTCAGGCTATATAAGAATGTCCTTCACAGAGGTGGAAGGGACATATGCAGTGATCTTTGAATGCAAGACATAGATCCTGAAAGCCTTGAGAGCTTTCACTAAGGCATAAGCCTATTTCTCCATGATCTCATACCTGAGTTTAGCATCTCTCAATGCCTTGTTGTAGAAAGAAATAGGTTTCTCTCGCCCTTGATCATTTTTCTGCAACAAGACTGTTGCTATCGAGTCATCAGAAGCAAATGAGAAAATCAGGAAATCTTTAGAATAATCGGGACTAATTAGCACAGGTGCCTCAGTCAATGCTCTCTTTATTTGGGCAAAAGATTCCCTGGGTTCAGCAGTCCATTTCACTTCATTGCCCTTCCTGAGCATGGTTGTGATGTGTTTCACCAGCTTGGCAAAGTTTGAGACGAATCTCCTCAGAAAGTTAACCTTCCCCAAAAATCCCTGAACTTCCTTCTTAGACCTGGGAAATGACAGGGTCTGAATTGCTTCCACCCTGCTTGGGTCAATCCTTACTCCCTCTGCTGACACTATGTGCCCTAACAAATTTCCCTCCTGCATAGCAAACAGTGATTTCTTGGGGTTTAAAGATAGGCCATACCTCCGACACTTCAGGAAAACTCTTGTCAAGTGGCAGCAGTTCTCTTTATCAGTCTTGGAGAAGATTGTGATGTCATCCAGATATATCACCACAAACTGGTCCTTCTCCCCAATGAAGGCTATGTCCATGGCCCACTGAAATGTTTCTCTTGCATTCATCAGTCCGAAAGGCATTTTGGCATACATAAATGTGCCCCAAGGAGTGGTGAAGGCCATTTTTTCTTTGTCCTCAGGCATGACTGATATTTAATTGTATCCAGAGAAACCATCAATCATGGATATCCTAGATGCACCGGTTACCCTCTGCAGTATGTGTTCCATGTTGGGCAGGGGATAATTGTCTTTACTGGAGCTTCTATTCAGGTTCCTGAAATCAACACAGAGTCTGATTTCCCCACTTTTCTTTCTCACTGGGACCAAATTGGCTACCCACTCAGAATATCTCAAGGGGACAATGATCTAGGCATCCAACAACTTCTTTACCTCTTTCTCCATAACAGGTAGCAGCATGGGATTTATCTGTCTCAGCTTCTGCTTGAATGGCTTAGCCTCCTCTTTCAGTGGGATCTTGTGCTCAATGACTGATGTGTCAGACGTCTTGAGGTCTTCGTAGGTCCATGCAAACACATCAACAAACTCCTTCAGCAACTTAGCATATTTATCCCTCTGCTCCTCGGTCAAACTCCTTGACAGCTTGATAAATTTAGGCTCCTCAGGTGTGCCTATGTTGCACTCGGCAGTGTCATCATCATCACCTGAAACTTTACCCGTCACTGCCACATCATCTCCATCAAAAAGCCTTTCTAATGGGACAAGTCCCCTCAGAATGTAATTGCTCGGTAGCTGAATAATCCGGTGATCAACAATTTTATTTAAAATCTTCCCAGAGTGATGGTCACCTTCCATGTCAGGATTCTCATCTATGTGCAATGCAGAAAAGTCATCAATGGATTGGAGAAACTTCTCGATTTCCTGATCATCTTCAAACACCTTCCAGTGTTTGACATTATCTGGTACAGAGGGCCTATATTTTATTTCAACATCAAATCCGGCAGTGGGCAGCGTGGGAACTTCAATCAAACTAGTTGTGACAGCTAAAAAGTCGGCTGAAGCATTTTCCTCCGTTGGAATGTAGGAAATATTAAAATCCAGGAAGAAATTTTCAACCAGGTACCATACCTCATTTCTGTAATTCTTGAGACGAGGATTCTTGGCACGATAGGCGTTTTTTACCTGCTGGATGATCAACTCTGCATCTCCAAACACAGTCATCTCCTTAATTCCCATTTCCTTTGCAGCTCTTAATCCCAGAACCAGAGCTTCATACTCTGCCACATTATTGGCGATTTCGAATTCCAGCTTGTATGACAGAGATATGGTCTCTCGACAGGGTGATATGAATACCACTCCGACACCTGCACCTAAACTAGAGGAAGCTCCATCAAAGAACATCTTCCAAACAGAGGTGGTTGGAGGGGGGGTCTCCTGATTAAGACTGAGCTGCTTTCTGATCTGCAAAGGAGCCTNGGGACCAAATTGGCTACCCACTCAGAATATCTCAAGGGGACAATGATCTAGGCATCCAACAACTTCTTTACCTCTTTCTCCATAACAGGTAGCAGCATGGGATTTATCTGTCTCAGCTTCTGCTTGAATGGCTTAGCCTCCTCTTTCAGTGGGATCTTGTGCTCAATGACTGATGTGTCAGACGTCTTGAGGTCTTCGTAGGTCCATGCAAACACATCAACAAACTCCTTCAGCAACTTAGCATATTTATCCCTCTGCTCCTCGGTCAAACTCCTTGACAGCTTGATAAATTTAGGCTCCTCAGGTGTGCCTATGTTGCACTCGGCAGTGTCATCATCATCACCTGAAACTTTACCCGTCACTGCCACATCATCTCCATCAAAAAGCCTTTCTAATGGGACAAGTCCCCTCAGAATGTAATTGCTCGGTAGCTGAATAATCCGGTGATCAACAATTTTATTTAAAATCTTCCCAGAGTGATGGTCACCTTCCATGTCAGGATTCTCATCTATGTGCAATGCAGAAAAGTCATCAATGGATTGGAGAAACTTCTCGATTTCCTGATCATCTTCAAACACCTTCCAGTGTTTGACATTATCTGGTACAGAGGGCCTATATTTTATTTCAACATCAAATCCGGCAGTGGGCAGCATGGGAACTTCAATCAAACTAGCTGTGACAGCTAAAAAGTCGGCTGAAGCATTTTCCTCCCTTGGAATGTAGGAAATATTAAAAGCCAGGAAGAAATTTTCAACCAGGTCCCATACCTCATTTCTATAATTCTTGAGACGAGGATTCTTGGCACGATAGGCGTTTTTTACCTGCTGGATGATCAAATCTGCATCTCCAAGCACAGTCATCTCCTTAATTCCCATTTCCTTTGCAGCTCTTAATCCCAGAACCAGAGCTTCATACTCTACCACGTTATTGGCGATTTCGAATTCCATCTTGTATGACAGAGATATGGTCTCTCGACAGGGTGATATGAATACCACTCCGGCACCTGCACCTAAACTAGAGGAAGCTCCATCAAAGAACATCTTCCAAACAGAGGTGGTTGGAGGGGGGGTCTCCTGATTAAGACTGAGCTTCTTTCTGATCTGCAAAGGAGCCTCAGGGGTGTGGGTGAGCTGCAGTAAACTGGAGCCTAAATCAGTGTCCAAGGCATAGATGGGATGATTGGTAGGGTTGGCTTCATCAATGATTATGTAGGCCAGTTGGGCTTCCCTATATAGTCTTCTATGCTCTCCCCCAAACACTGGAATGGTGGCATATGTGAGGTCCATCTGCAAGGTTCCCCCTAGTCTCTTTATCCAAGATCTTGACAACAACATGCCAAACTTGGGGGGAACATCAGCTACCACAATGTCCATGACCATACTTTGGCAGCTGAAACAAAGAAACTACCAGGTCCTTGATGACTCCCAAACATTGTACCCTCCTGGAATCAAAAGAATAGAGGTCATGATAGGCTCGAGTGACTTCTAGTCCCAACTCTTCCATGACATTTTTGGGCATGAGGTTGTGGGAGGCCCCTGAATCCATAAGACAATTATGCAATACTTTATCATGTATGTTCAGGGATGTGTAGAAGGGAGGGGATGAATCATCTCTATATTCTACCATGGGACCTAGGACAACTACAGGCCTTTCATCTTGGAGGTTTATGGAGTCTGTGAGAGGGTATGAGGCTTCAGATTTCAACAGCTCAGAGAAGCGTTTTTTGAATTCCCCATGTTTAATTAACTCAGTGAGTGGCACAGGAATTTTGATCTTTTGAATCTCATGTTCGAAATTGAAAGAAGATATAGGCTTTGGGATTTCTCTTATTTCAGGAACATGATTATGGACAATGGGAGAGAGGGGTTAAGCCTTCTTACCTCTGTGAACATCTGCTACTTCATTAGCAGGTTTCTGTGTTCTAGTGGATTTCTCAGGAACATCGGGTGTTGCTGCCCTTTTGTCGGACCTCAAGTTATACCTGCCTCGACCGCCACTAGCTCTGTCTCCCTTGCTCAATTCATTTAGCTGACTATCCATGAGAGATTCTTCATAAGCCATCTGAGTGAGATGAGGAAAAGGAGGAGTGTCCTCTAGGCAGTGGATTTCAGGCTCAAGCTCATATGTTTGTCTTTCCTCCTCATGGGCAACCAAATGGTTCTGAAAAGGGGCCTGAATTCTCTGGTTTTCTCTATCTCTTCCCCTTTCTCTGTGCATAGTTGGGGGAGCAATGTTATTTGGCCTCCTGAATCCTCCTTTATTTTCGGCGTTCTGAGGGACCTTATACGTTTGCTTCCTTTCCACCTTCAATCTCTCCACCTCTTCGGTTAGAAAATTCATTATCTTGGTCAGTTCATTCACTCGAGGGTAGGGCAACGATGGGCCATAAGTTGAGGCTTCGGATATTCCCTTTCTTCTTTCTGCGTCATCTTTGTTCCTCAGTATTTCAGCTACCAATATGTTGGATTCCACTTCTACGACAACGTCTTGCATTTGAACTAAGGAGGTAGCTCTTCTTTCTCTTAATAGCAGGCAGAAGTCAGGATCAAATGCACCAGCATATGAAATTTGGGCAGAGGCTTCTGAGGGCTTTATCTCTGTAGGGATCTTATTGTACATCTTATTAAATATTTTGGAGAAGTCAGAGACAGACTCTCCTTCCATTTTCCTCAGAGACCCAAACTCTGTCATGTAATACATGAAATCTTTTCTGTCTCCTCACTGCCTCAGGAAAACGTTGTCCAAGGCTTCAATGCTAGCAATAGATCCAGGGGCCAATCCTCTAAACCATTTCCTTACCTCTCCATCTAGGCTCTGGACAAAGACCCTCATCCAGACATCTTCATTCTCAATATTCAAGTTGTCTGCATAACTGTAAAAAGCAGCTAGGTGCTCTTCAGCAGTTATGTCTCCTTCCCCAGTGAACTTGGGCATGTATTTCAAATAGTCTCCAGCAGGGAGAGGATTCATAGGATGTGGTAGGATTAAAGGAGCATATATAGTAGCAACTATGGCATCCATTCTGTTTAGAGGGGGATTAGCACCAGCCATGGGAACAACAGGTGTGGGAGAACTCGGAGGAGAAGGAGTGTGGACGGGAGATGTGGGAAAAGAGGTTCTTGGAGGAGACAACGGAGAAAACAAAGAGAGAGCTAAGGGACCTGAATGTGAATATGCTTCTCTCTGTGTAGTAGTAGTAATAAAAGGAGGGGTAGTGAAACCTTCAGAGGCCTGAGGTCTGTGTTGAGGCACAAATTCCAGGGAGGAGGGAGTGACAAGGATCTCTCTTTCTGATACCAGACTAGGAGGAGAAAACTCAGCAGGAACACTCCCAAAGTTCAGAAAACGTAAAACCTTAGAGGAAGGATGACTAGGAAGCTGAGAATAAGAAAATGGAGTTCTAACAGAAGGGGATGGCGTATTACCTGTTTTGGCGATGAAAACTTCTTTTGTAGAGCTCTTTCCCTTTCTGCGCACTACTTCTGAGTCAGCTTCTGGTGTAGCTAAAGGAAAGTGTGGATTAGACCTCGTGTGTCTGCCTCTCGAAGCCACAATTGATAGAGAAGGTTCTCCCCAACGGAGTCGTCACAATGGAGTCGCCAGGTGCACAGTAGAAATCTTCAAGTTATGATATCTGATGCACCCTCATAATCAGTTGATTTTTGTCGTTCAATGCCGGGGAAAATATTCAACTTCATCCCCGACAACAGCGCCAGAAATGTTAGCATCAGAAGTCACTCCTGGATTGCTTGCAGGAGAAGATCCTGACACCCGTCAGTTTAATGTCATGATTTGTTTATAAGAGGTGATCGAATGGAAGCAAACTCGGAACAATGTCGTCTCAACTCAGAAACTAAGCCAGGCATGCATGGGCGAGTGAGGTCTTGATAAACTTCAAACAATGAGTTGCAGTAAAGGTGAGTAGGGGGAAGACTTGCATGAGAAGAGTGTGAAGGTCTATCATAAACATCAGGTTTGTAACAGACTGAAGGAGAAAGCATCCGAATGCAAGATCCTCTTACATTCAAACACAGAAGACCAGAGAATACAATAATGTCACAACAAATCCTTTATCATAACATAACTACAACAATCCATGCAAATCATTCGATCATGAACTCTCTAATATGAGATGAAAACATAGATGGAAAAAGGAGAACTGTTTGTCATAAAACAAGAAATCTCAAACACAGATACACAACCCANTTCATTAGCAGGTTTCTGTGTTCTAGTGGATTTCTCAGGAACATCGGGTGTTGTTGCCCTTTTGTCGGACCTCAGGTTATACCTGCCTCGACCGCCACTAGCTCTGTCTCCCTTGCTCAATTCATTTAGCTGACTATCCATGAGAGATTATTCATAAGCCATCTGAGTGAGATGAGGAAAAGGAGGAGTGTCCTCTAGGCAGTGGATTTTAGGCTCAAGCTCATATGTTTGTCTTTCCTCCTCATGGGCAACCAAATGGTTTTGAAAAGGGGCCTGAATTCTCTGGTTTTCTCTATCTCTTCCCCTTTCTCTGTGCATAGTTGGGGGAGAAATGTTATTTGGCCTCCTGAATCCTCCTTTATTTTTGGCGTTCTGAGGGACCTTATACGTTTGCTTCCTTTCCACCTTCAATCTCTCCACCTCTTCGGTTAGAGAATTCATTATCTCGGTCAGTTCATTCACTCGAGGGTAGGGCAACGATGGGCCATAAGTTGAGGCTTCAGATCTTCCCTTTCTTCTTTCTACGTCATCTTTGTTCCTCAGTCTTTCAGCTGCCAATATGTTGGATTCCACTTCTACGACAGTGTCTTTCATTTGAGCTAAGGAGGTAGCTCTTCTTTCTCTTAATAGCAGGCAGAAGTCAGGATCAAATGCACCAGCATATGAAATTTGGGCAGAGGCTTTTGAGGGATTTATCTCTGCAGGGATCTTATTGTACATCTTATTAAATATTTTGGAGAAGTCAGAGACAGAATCTCCTTCCATTTTCATCAGAGACCCAAACTCTGTCATGTAATACATGAAATCTTTTCTGTCTCCTCACTACCTCAGGAAAACGTTGTCCAAGGCTTCAATGCTAGCAATAGATCCAGGGGCCAATCCTCTGAACCATTTCCTTACCTCTCCATCTAGGCTCTGGACAAAGACCCTCATCTAGACATCTTCATTCTCAATATTCAAGTTGTCTGCATAACTGTAAAAAGCAGCTAGGTGCTCTTCAGCAGTTATGTCTCCTTCCCCAGTGAACTTGGGCATGTATTTCAAATAGTCTCCAGCAGGGAGAGGATTCATAGGATGTGGTAGGATTAAAGGAGCATATATAGTAGCAACTATGGCATCCATTCTGTTTAGAGGGGGATTAGCACCAGCCATGGGAACAACAGGTGTGGGAGAACTCGGAGGAGAAGGAGTGTGGACGGGAGATGTGGGAAAAGAGGTTCTTGGAGGAGACAACGGAGAAAACAAAGAGAGAGCTAAGGGACCTGAATGTGAATATGCTTCTCTCTGTGTAGTAGTAGTAATAAAAGGAGGGGTAGTGAAACCTTCAGAGGCCTGAGGTCTGTGTTGAGGCACAAATTCCAGGGAGGAGGGAGTGACAAGGATCTCTCTTTCTGATACCAGACTAGGAGGAGAAAACTCAGCAGGAACACTCCCAAAGTTCAGAAAACGTAAAACCTTAGAGGAAGGATGACTAGGAAGCTGAGAATAAGAAAATGGAGTTCTAACAGAAGGGGATGGCGTATTACCTGTTTTGGCGATGAAAACTTCTTTTGTAGAGCTCTTTCCCTTTCTGCGCACTACTTCTGAGTCAGCTTCTGGTGTAGCTAAAGGAAAGTGTGGATTAGACCTCGTGTGTCTGCCTCTCGAAGCCACAATTGATAGAGAAGGTTCTCCCCAACGGAGTCGTCACAATGGAGTCGCCAGGTGCACAGTAGAAATCTTCAAGTTATGATATCTGATGCACCCTCATAATCAGTTGATTTTTGTCGTTCAATGCCGGGGAAAATATTCAACTTCATCCCCGACAACAGCGCCAGAAATGTTAGCATCAGAAGTCACTCCTGGATTGCTTGCAGGAGAAGATCCTGACACCCGTCAGTTTAATGTCATGATTTGTTTATAAGAGGTGATCGAATGGAAGCAAACTCGGAACAATGTCGTCTCAACTCAGAAACTAAGCCAGGCATGCATGGGCGAGTGAGGTCTTGATAAACTTCAAACAATGAGTTGCAGTAAAGGTGAGTAGGGGGAAGACTTGCATGAGAAGAGTGTGAAGGTCTATCATAAACATCAGGTTTGTAACAGACTGAAGGAGAAAGCATCCGAATGCAAGATCCTCTTACATTCAAACACAGAAGACCAGAGAATACAATAATGTCACAACAAATCCTTTATCATAACATAACTACAACAATCCATGCAAATCATTCGATCATGAACTCTCTAATATGAGATGAAAACATAGATGGAAAAAGGAGAACTGTTTGTCATAAAACAAGAAATCTCAAACACAGATACACAACCCA
>JZKD02S1656960.1:27434-60047 GCA_000966675.3 Picea glauca
AGGGCGGAGAGAAAGAGAGGAATATAGAGGGAGGGAGTGAGAGGGGGCAGGGAGGGCGGTCAGTGAGATATATATAATTGATTTGTGTTAACAAGAACACGTGCACATTATTTGAATTTCAATTTTTTTTTCGAGTGGGAGTGACAACTCTAGCATATCTGTTTGCTGAGTTGGTTGCTTCATATTTAGGTTCGTGATGACAAACCTAGTGGTTTGGTTTGCAAATACAGAAAAATATCCATTTTTATGAATTCCTCTCCATATCTTTGTTTTTGACTTTATTTTTCTATAGGCTACACAATTGACCAAACTACAAATATAGATAAAGTTGGCAGTGAGAGAGATAGAATTGATTTGTGTTAACAAGAACACGTGCACGATTTGAATTTCAATTTTTTTTCCGAGTGAGAATGACAACTCTAGTATATCTGTTTGCTGAGTTGGTTGCCTCATATTTACTACAAATATAGATAAAGTTGGTTGTGTAGATTCCAAATGTACATTTTTTTTTTAAATCAATAATGTTTACTATTTTTAGTCTATTTTTGTCTTGACATATATCAAAATCCTACAATACATACCTCTCTTATTTCTTCTTTAAATTTTTGTTGGCTTACCATTTCTGGAATGAGTTATATTCAACACAAGAGTTGAATTACCATTTCTCGAATGAGTTATATTCAACACAAGAGAAGACCGATATCGGATATCCATGAACAAAAGACATTGTAATTTCAAGGATATGTTGACTTTGATAATTTTAAAAAATTATAAAATCAATAACTTAAACTTCCAAAAAACACACTACATAAGAAAAACAGGTTCTCTACAAGAATTCAAGTTTTTGTAACGAATTAAGGTACTCAACACCTACATGAACAAAAACATATACCTTACATTTTGTTGGAAAAATAAGATACCAGTCTTAGAAAAAATAAAATTTGACATAGTTATTCACAATTTCTATGAGTAAAAGTTGTATATTCAGAAAACTAATTCAATTTCCTATATTTCATATTCTTACACCATATTCAAATTCATTGTAAAAGTACTTTGAATAATCCATCCAAGTTAAGAGATTGTTGTTTTTCCAACTTTACATTGCCACTAACAAGTCATGAGAAACCATCATTAACTTACACTCACCCATATACAAAAATTGAGTTGGATTGTCACACTTATTATCTTTTTTTCTTGTAAACTGAAAAACCCCAAGTTTTTCTTACTTTTTAAGCGGATAAATGAGATGATAATAAATTATTGCTTGAGTATTCATATATCTTAATTCAGAAGTTAATAAGTATAAACAAAGTTGTAATTTTATTTTGACGTAAAAATTTAGAGTTGATATAGATGCATCTTAATTTATTTTATTGCAATATTTTTTAATAATTATTATAATTTATTTAATCTTGCAATTTAATTTATTAGGTGAAAAGGATAAATTTTTAATATATTTTTTTATTATAAAAAAGAATCTAGGATAATTATAATGGATATAATTAAGAATTTAAAAACTCTAAACTTATAAAAATATAACTATATAAAATTTTGATTAATATAAAAATAATTTCTCTTTTTATATAAAAACTTTTTTTTATATATAATGAGTGTCTCTTAAATATATAGAAATATTTTTATTTCTTTTTATATTTAGTTTAGTATTTTCTTGTTATAAATATTTTATTCTAAATAATATGTAGAGGCGACTTGGAATATTGGAGAAAAGAAAATTGAACTATCTACATTTGATCTTGATTTCATCAAGTTTAAAGACAAATTCAGATTCAAGGAAAATGTCATTGTATAGGGATGAATTTATACTCTTAATGACATTTGATTTCATTTACATTTGATTTTGATTTCATTAAATTTAAAGACAAATTTAGATTCAAGGAAAATGTCATTGTATAGGGATGAATTTATATTCTTATTGACATTTGGTAGTTTTGTTTGATTTTTTGTACATGCATATGTTTTATGAATAGAGGATCATTTTGTTGTATGTGATGTTTGGAGTATTTGTTAAGTTTGTTGATATTCTTGTTCAAAAAACATGTTGGTAGATAACTTTCTTTTAATTTGAAATATTGATCTTAATCAAATCACTCTAAACAACAACAATATTTTTTTGAAGATTAAGTATTATTATTGATCTTAATAAAATCATTATAAACATTAACAATGATTTCTTTCGTATTATTATTGATCTTAATCAAATCACTCTAAACACTAGCAATGGTTTCTTTCTTCTTTGTCCTTTTTACATGGTACACAAGGTAAGCAAAAAATTTTGAACTTGCAACCTCACATAATGGAGTGCCTTAACAATGCACTCCATCATAGATTGTTCTACACCCTAAGGGCCCCTTTTAGGTGATTGTTAATTGACATAATTGACATCATTGTGAGATTTAATTCTTCACTCGTGCCATTTGTACCTAAGCTCATTTATGAAAATCCTTATTTGTTTAATTATCTTTGAAGGGGTTCATGTGAATATTTTTTGTTACTTGAGACTACAATGAGGACTCCCTTTTCATCTTGCAACACATTGTCATAGCCACTATGTTGTAATAATTGATCATCATTTTATTTTCTACTTAATTAAACATTAAGAAATAATTAGTGTAAATTTGTTCGACAACTTTTTTTTAGCCACACATTTTCAAAGTGAATATTAAGGAGAAATGACGGGTGTGTATTCATTTCGTATAGATTTGTTGTGATATACATAAAAGAGGTCACCCATATGGAAGACATACCTCCATTTCCAAAACCTATCTTTTATTCTGTGCTTTTCTTATTTCCAACATTCTATATTGTGCATTTTCTTAACGTGTGAGCATATAGTTAGGTCTTTATTATTTTCCTTTAGTCATTGACTTGTGTGCAACTTGAGTGGACCCCATTGTATTCTTATATAATTTTATTTAGTTAGCATAATAAACTAATCTTTTTCCTTAATGCTATTCATATTTTTGGTTAGGTTTTGATCTCTTTTGTTCTTGGGTAAATTATTGTTTTAGTTGTGTGCTCTACTTTTTAACTAGGATTTCTCTGTGTAATTTGACTGGACCCCATTGTATTCCTATATAATTCTATTTGGCTAGCATAATAAACTAATCTTTTTCATTGATGTTATTCATATTTTTGGTTAGGTTTGGATCTCTTTTATTCTTGGGTAAATTATTGTCTTAGGTTGTGTGCTTCATTTGATAACATAATAAATTAATTTTTTTCCTTGGATGCTATTTATATATTTGGTCAGCTTTGAAATCCTCTTGTTCTTGGTAAATTATTGTCTTAATTGTGTGCTTCACTTTTTAACTAGAGTTTCTATGTGGATTTAGGTCCTCGCTCAACATCCCACCTAGACTACTCAACTTTTTTATAACATAAATTCAAATTTGGTGCACTGGAATGTGCCCTTTTACCCATAAAGATGGTGCTTCTTTCAACACATTCCGTACTTGGGTATTAAATTGAAGTGAAAGCCTTTCTTTGATAAGAAGATTTCATAAATCTAGTTCTTTGAGCATAATCCTCCCGCCAAGATCTCACTTGAGACTTTATTCCCTCTAGACTTTAGACTTTATTTCTTGTTTCAATCCAAAATTTTATTTCTTGTTTCAATCCAAAATTCAAATGCAAAGCCTTGCTTTGCTAAGAAAATTTGGCATCAATTTTTTAATATGTTAACATAGCTTTTAAAAAAAATTTGGCATCAACCTTTTCACAACAACACTTCTTGATAAGTTTTATTTACACCTACAAAATATTTTGAATTATTTTCACTTATCTATAGTATATTCACTTCCCTTCACCACCATCTCTCTCGAGTATCTCCACCCACTCCTTGCTTTCCCTACCACTGACCTCCCATCCTCTCAAACCACTTAGCTCCTATGTCTTTTCAACGAACTCCAAGATAACATCCGTACAACCATGGTTCACCTTATTTTTTTATTGAGACTTAATTTCACATCACTCTTTACGTAACCGTATAGTTCACCTCCTCCGTAAACACCTTAAACAAGCCATGCCCGTGCCTACCATACATATCAGCGTTTCTCTCCCTTTCTTGAATAGCCACTCCTCGAAGGCTCTAACCAATCTCCCCAATCCTATCTATGTAACTCTCATTCTTCACACGAGAACAATCCTCAGCCTAGGGTTTCATCCCGCTCCCATCTATCTTCCATTGTTTGCCACCCCTCCCTCCTATTCAAAAATGATAATGCCCTAGTTCCGTCCTCTGCTCCTCCACACCTTCATCCTCTTCCTCAAAACTTTGTCACCGATTCTAGCAATCCTAGCGCAATCAACCCTACCATCCCAGTAAAAGTATATCGATCTGCACTTCCAGATCGCTACCCATCAATATATTCCACGGGACAAGTCTACAACTCATCATTCAAAACCATGCATTCTTGTGCCATCGTTGCAATGTATTTCTCAAGACAAATATGCAATAGACGTTCCAATAAACCCGGGACACTATCCCTTTCACTCCTTTCACAACTTTTGGACCACCCGGATCTCTTCATCTCGAAGATTGTTGGAGATTCCCATTCTTTGTGGAACGATATGCCCCTATGGTAGAACACTCTTCTGATGCACATTTTTCCATGTAGGGTTCCATGTAATATTACAGCTGTTTGGGTTGTTGCTGTTCGACAATTTCACTGGGAAAATTACTGTATAAGCTTGCCTACTCCTTTTACTATAGCCAATCTTCTCCAAATAGAAGCAGACACACATCAACGCGCCAGACGCTAATGGTGGCATAACAATGAACTCCTATAGTCATATATTGATTTGCACAATAGATTCATCAATGGGTGTATGATTCTTTTGCCATGTAGCCCTAACCCTAGGAAAGGATTTCTTAGGGAAGCCTACGATATAGGCCCTTTCGCTACTCCTACTAGAGTAGACACAGAAGAATCCCATTATGTTCAGGCACCTATTATGGCAATGTTTTAACTAGCAAATGGAACAGACCAGATCGCTATACCATCAACCAACGATATTTGTGATATGTTGCAGCTTCCGAAAATTCTTCTTTCTCGGATTCTAGAGGGCGCAAATCAATTCTTCGCGACACATTTCGATGCACCAGGTTTTCTTGGACGCTTCCATTACTCACATGCACTCGATTTCCATTGGGCAGCAGCACTTACAGTTAGAGTCACATAAGGAATTTCCCGTGGAAGGTTCGTATGTGACTGTATGGGTGCAGTCTTAACTTCTTAAGTAATCCAAAAGCAAATAAAAGCGGCACAAGATATGCCAATGAAGGCTGTAACTCTCTATATGCTATTGATGCAGGTAATATGAGCGATATGAAACACACATATGTGATGGATGATGTACAAGACTTGTCTGGACAACCAATACATGGTAAATTTTCATATGATAGAAAGATACGACTTCTTTGGGAGGAACGCATGTGGATCTTCATCCATAGACCACCGATTGTATCTGTTTGATTCAGTATGGGACGTCACATTACCACCGCCAAACCCTACAGGCTGTAGCCTGGTATAAATCTGTACTATCATAAAGCATATGGCTATCTCGCTTTCTATTCATCTCCAGAGTCCACACCAAGACTATATTTATCCTGGCGTACGTAACTGTTTTTAACACCTACTCTTCTGGATTATCCACGGGAATTAGACCCACTATAGAGTATCACCACCTTTGCCCATTTGAAAACAACTCTTCGTCTTTTCTTTCTATTTCAGAATCTTGCAGCTTCACACAACTTCACTTTTTCACAGCCTCACATTGTTGGGTTATAATGCCCATTCTTGGTTTCCAATCATGGAAGCCCTATTAAGAAGCTTATATATTTTCCTCGAGCTCAGATCTAGCGACCTAAGTTACTTTCCACGAAACATCACTTGGCCACCTCATTGGGCTTTTCACATGGGCCACGCTGACTCTCTTGAAAAGATGTAGACACACCCATGCACGCCCACATTCATCATACGCATTCAGCACATTCAATATTTTTGTGATAGCTCATTGATACTATCGACAATTAGCTCTAGCCAATCACCATTTTCTCAACAATCTCATAGCTTTTCGAGGAACGTTCGCATCTCCTCCAAGAACACCTCCTTAACTATCAAGTTAGTAATAGAATGATGAACATCATGGATAAATGATTCTTCATACTAACATTACCATTTGATGGGAATAAGAGGCCTCTCGAACAACAACATTGTCACCCATACACACCGTCAGTCCTTTCCTTCATCACAATTTATGACACATTTGTTATGTACCTATACCAGTTTTGCAAAGATACTTCAATAAGACCAAGAATAAACCATAAACCATTAACCATAATATGAACATAAGAATATAGAAAACCCTTGAGGTAGAGTAACACCATATATTAATTCTTAAGGAAGGATATCACTCCTCAAACAATGCTTGATACATTCACAATATTCTTCACTATGCTTCGTTACATTGCTTACAATTCTTTACATAGGTCTCTCTATCTCCTAGGAACCTTCTAGAGAGTTTTCTCACATTTATTACATCTAATTACCATAGTGGACCTAGTCCACCTTACATTGAATGACCACATTCTCATATATTAAATGACTTCCACTAATAACATATAACTACATTCCTATAGGGTACCTCTCTAGGTACCCCATATTACCTCCCCAAGTATACTACATTATATTCCCCTTCACATGTTTCGTCCTCTAAACATGAGAAGAAACCATACAATATGACTCGCTAAGCAATGTAGCCAACTAGTACCAAGTACGACCATCCATCCATCTCAATGGAAGTCGAACATGATGTCTATCTGCTGCCTTGCCACCATGATCTTGCTCTGCATCATGTCGGGGTTGCCATGGGATTGTTTCTGTATCTTGAGATCTTCCCCTAGTGTTGATAGTCCTCCATGCACCTCTTGATTGGTTTCCTGTGCCCTGCTGGTGCATAAATGTGTTGATGCATACGCCCTTGCCTTGATGACTGTTGTGTCTCTATATGATGTGGATGACGATATACAACAACTTTAGGTATCTGTTCTTTTTTCTTCAAATATGCAACATTGTGTGCCTTTGATTCATTGACCTCCTTAGCTTCCTGATTATGTCATTCTTGTAGTTTTTCTTCATCTCCTTATGTAGACTCTTCCTCTGATTCAACTTCAGACTCAACAATAACTTATTTTCTAGCTTCCATGGGCCCATCTTTCTTACTAAGAGACACATCTTGCAATGTAATTTTCTTTTTCTTGTACCAAAGCTTTAGAAACTTCTTTTCCACATTAATATTAATGGTACCCACTGATTCTATCCAAGGATATTCCAAAACAATGTCTTCATCACCCATATCTAGAGCCTCAAAATTTGAATGCAACACATATTTATCCATACTGAGCTTCAAATATTTAAAAAGCTTAACATTTTCACCCGCRACCTGTGTGCTTTGAATATTCTTTGCCGGAACTTGCAATCTATTAACCAACTAAATATTGATAAAATTTTGTTTGCAACTAGGGTTAATAGAAACAATGACATTTTCTTTAYGAATACAACCATGAACTTGTAATATAGATTTTTCACATGAAAATAAACTCTTGGTAATGTCTTTATCCTTACTCTTTGTATCAGACAAGTTGTCTAAAAATAATTTTTCAATTGTTTCCTCAGAAAGTGAGATCCACTCAGAATGGTGAAATGATTTCCACCATATGAGAGCATCACCTTTGAAACCCAAGTCTACAAAATATTTCCACTGCCCTTTCCATAATGACTTGTGAGATTGTATAAATTCTTCAATACTATGGCCATAATCTCTTCTAGTAAAAAATATCATGTTTGGAATAAATCTTCAACAAAAACTAGGGTGTAGAAATAACTTAATGCAGAAAATCACGGTTTTTTCCAGAAAAACCCTGAAAAACTGCTGAAGTTAAAATGCTCATAACTTTACTTCCTAGACTCCGTTTCGGTTGATTTTTTTTTTAAATTAGGTATTTTTCCGAGAGGAATTCAAATATACAATATTTTTTACCAAATTAAGTTCCAAGATATTCATATCTGAACCTGAAGTGCACTGCCCTTTTTTTCCCTAGAAAAAATTTGAAAAAAGAGCAAAAACATCTTCCCTTCTTTGACCAAGGAAAGTGCTCTGATACCAATTGTTATGTACCAAATAATTGCATACAAAAACTCCACAAATAACTGAATCATTCAAATCCCAATTGTATGGCACATGGTGTGAGACATTGCATGGTAGATTGCATGACCTTGCAGATGGCCTCAATCATAGTTTTCGTAGTATTCAAGATTCATTGGATAACATGCAGGAGAGATTTCTTATGGTGGACTTCAGGGATGAATATAATCAAAACATATATGCTTGGTATGATTTTGATGCCTATTTCGATGATTGGTATATGGATAGTTTTCATTTGTGGGATGGCAACCACTTCCATCTTTTATTTGATGACTCTACTCCACTTTCTGTTGAGCACATCAATGTGACACATCAAGAGCTAGTTATGATTACCAGTGTCCAACCTGCATTGTTCCTTCCAGATTTAGATTTGACCCTTTCCAACTATGTGGATGGGTATTCTTATTTGGATCCACATGATAGGTGTCAGTATTGGGAGTATCATTTTCAGTTGGTTATTGGGTGCCGATATCTTCCATGTGGAGCTCACATGAGCAATCGAACATGGGACCTTGGTTTACAATGGAGGTTGGACTACTTCATCATGGTGGCTTCCATTTCTCAATGGGAGATTAGTTCTCTATTCTACTTCAACACTATGGTCCACACTTATCCATGGGACCCTCATATATGGTTGTACATCAAGCGTTGAGGACAATGCTTTCATAAGGGGGATGAAATGTTAGGTAGTTACAGAGGTAGTGCAGGGGCCTAGAGGGACCATAATGATAATAGTGGGGGTCATTCAATGTAATGTGGATTAGGTCCACTATTTTATTAAATAAGTCCCACTATGATAGTTAGATATAATAAATGTGTATTTAGATATAATAAATGTAAGAGGACTTCTTAGAAGGTTCTACTTCTTGAAGATTCCTCCTCTAGAATGTTCTTAGGTGATGGTAGCACTATATAAAGGGATTCAATCAATGTAATGGGATATGAAGATAAGTATTGTATTGTGAGTGGTAGATCAATAGGAGGATTTCCCCTTGAAGAGTCAAGTGAACATGAGAGGATCCCTTCCATATTAGGATCCATTGTATGGTGTTTCCCTACCTCAATGGTTTTGATATAATAAAGTGGTGGTTTTCTATATTTTTCCATATATCTTGTGTGATGATTGTATTCAGATATATTTTGTACTATTGTGGTATTTTGTATTCAAGTATTCAAGATGTTAACATAAACCAGGGAAGTTGAATGAAGGACCTGATTACCTGTCAAGGGTAACTAATGGAGAAGAAACTACTATCTTGGAAGACAACTTCCATGATGCACAATTATTTTCAGTATAGGTAGTTGATGAGTACTTCACTGATATTATTGAATGCTTAAGTACATGGGTTGTGCCATAGGATTTCGGCACTGCGCAGAGGAAAAATATGGTAGTCAGAGATGTAGACTATCAACTTATTGAAAGGCATTTATACAATATGGGCACATATATCATTTTGAGAAGGTGTGTACTGGAACATGAACGACCCAAAATGTTAGTAGAATCTCATGAAGGTATAGATGGAGGACACTATGCAGGAAAATCTACTGTGTAGAAAGTATTTGTCACATGATTATGGTCTCCAATAGTCCATAAATATGCCAACACATATTTTCATCAATGCGATGTTTGTTAGAGGGTTAGAAAACCCAACAAAAGGGATGAGATTCCTTTAAGACCACAAGTGACCCTGTAGGTATTTGAAAAATGGGCAATAGAATTTTTTGGACCAATTAATCCACAGGAGCTAGATATATCATTATTGTGACTGAATATTTAACAAGATGGGAAGAAGCAACACAAGTCAAATACTGTAGTGCAGAGACAACAACACACTTCATATTTGAGCAAGCGATCACCAGATTTGGATGTCCTGAGATTTTGATGAGTGACCAAGGCAATAATTTTATCAACAATACCATCAGGGCTATGATTGAAGAGTTTGAATTCTACCACCAGAAGAGTACACCATACCATCCTCATGAAAATGGAACAATAGAAGCTTTCAATAAGATTTTAGAAAATGCTTTGACTAAAATCTGCAATGTCAACATGGATGATTGGGACTTGAAAATACCAGTAGTACTGTGGGGATATAGGACCACATGTAAGAAGTTGATAGGACAAACACCATTCATATTAGTGTATGGGTAGGAAGCAGTGGTGCCATTAGAATTTCTAGTACCTAGTCTGCACGTAGTAGCAATTACCAACATGATAGAAAGAGGAGTAGTACATGAGAGGTTAAGTCAACTAATGGAAATAGAAGAGGACATGATTCCAACAGGATTTCACCAAGAAGTACATAAATCAAGAGACAAATCCTAACATGATAGACATATTAAAAAAAATAGTTTTAAGGAGGGAGACCTAGTTCTTCTCCATGACAGTAAATTTTTCAAACACCCTCGTAAGTTTAGAAGGCATTGGCTAGGGCCATATGAAGTAAATATTGTCACATATGGGAGCTCTGTGTAGCTAAAAGACTTGGGAGGAACAAAAATGAAAGGAATGATCAACGATAGTCGACTGAAACTGTATAGGGACAATTGACCTTGAAAAGCCACAATGCAGTGAGAAAGTCATGTATATAGTGTACCATAGTAGACATTAGGAAATAAAAATCATAAAAAGGAAGACAAAATTATAAAAAAGAAGAAAAAGGAAGAAAAAAGTAGAAAAGAGAGAAAATAAAAAATACTGGGAAGTATCGTGCGCAACATATAGTGGAATCAACGCGACAAAAATAAAAAGCAACTGTGACCAACATGTGGCTAACAAGAAGAAAATACAATGAAATAGATGGAAAGTTACAACAAGAAACGTATGATGCACTAAAAAATTGCAGCACACTAGAAAATGAGCCAACGGTCGAAAAAGAAAAAACCAATCGTTGGGGTAAGAAGGCGCGAAATGGGCATTTATGAAACTGAACGAAGCATGCTCGACAAGATTTAATGCATTAATAACCATCAAAGAAGAATCTATGAGAATATCCAGGGCACTTATGATTCCCTATATATAATTAAAACACAGGCCAAATGAGACATATTGTGCATTTACAAACCCATGAAGCTAAGGATCATGTACACAAAAGGTGGATAGGTGAGTTCAGAGATCGTAGCAGCCGAAGTTCAATCATGGAAGAAAGAGAACCAGAGGCTGGGACGTCTAGCACTCCAGCAAAGAGAAAGGGGAGACAACCCATCATGCGGTCCCCACGCAAGCACCTCAATTCCTCGATCGTTTTACCGTGCATTCCAGAGGGCGTGCAGGCCACACCAAGTTTACTGGGTTGTGTCAGAAGGCTATGATACACATACTGCGATGTTTCTGACACCATCAAATTCCTAGAATTTTCACAATAGGTGTATATGGAGATCCTGGGCACATGGCCATTAGGAGATCTAGTGTTGCAGCCAAATCATTGGGTGGAAGGCTTGGAAAACAAAGGGATTCTAAATTTGTTGGAGATTCCTCACTTCAGACTAGGGAAAGATTTGAACAACTGCATCAAGAAGTTACTTACGTTCCTCCATGGAGGAATTTTTTGGTTGGACGAACCAGTCTCCATCGACGTTGAACTGATTGTGTTCATCACAGGCCTGCCATCAGATGGCGAGAAGCCCGCACAGTACGGGGATGATAAAAACAAGGAAACGTCCCTCGCAGAAGAGATTAATAAGACTTATGGGACAGAAAGTTGCTCATGCTACATGATTATAAAATGGATCAGCGACACAACCACTTAGATGGAAACAAAGATATGGTATGAAAACTCCTTCACAAATGTTGCAAGGAGGAGGTCCCTGTAGGGGTTGTTGCAGTGGAAAATCAGTGCACAAACGATACCATGTTCAGTTGGGACTCCTACTTACTAAATCTGTTTCTATATGACTGCATGGATGCGCGGGAATTGGGAACTGAGTTTCATTACTCTTGGATCGTTATATTGATAACGTTAATTGGATGTAAATATCCTACCTACTCATATTTATGCGACAAATTAGGATGATCTCGAGCAACACGATACACGTTGATGGGAAGCACTTCTGATTCCAAGTGGAGAAGTGGTAATGCCAACACTTTTGCTGGGTATCTCAGTGACATACAAGACAACATGGAAAAAACATGGAGGATAACTCTGGAAGTGCTCGCGTAGTAATAGGGGATAGCCAATTTTAAGGCTACGTGACACAACATGTGGATGCAAGCACACAAGGATCCATAGAAAGAATGGATACAACTTCGATTCTGCATCAACACAGACGAAGTTTAATGGGAAATAAAATATTGGAAAGAGGAATGGAAGACTTGAGTCATCACCAAGGACATGCCCAAGGGAAAAGAAATGGAATCGGGGTTGTCCAAGAAATATGTAGGAGGAAATGCTCCGAACAAGAAATGAACACAGCAAGGGAAGCCCAGTCAAAAGACAATGCAACAGAAGAAGGGAAGCACCCCAAATAAGGACTGGTAGATGGGAAAGAAGGATAATTCCCCAATGTAGGAAGAAAAAGGAAGGGGGGACACAACGACACATGAAACACCATTGGAAACTATTATTCAAGTGACAGAGCCACCCAAACGACCAAACAAGAAGGCCAAGGCTAAAAAACAAATCCTAGAACACAAAATCATTGAGGATGATATTGATCTCATTGCAAAGAGGGTAAAATATCATGCAACATAATACTTTGAGGAGGATGAGAACCAAAGAAGGAGGATAAGGAACGAGTCGGTTGACATTAAGAAGGTCCTGGAATAGATACAAGCATCCCAAATGCAAGAAAGGGGATCAGACTCGATCCCTCGAGCGACATAAGTAGGGGACATGACCATGCATAATGAAGAAGAAAAAATCCAAATCGTAGCATAAGCAAGTCCTATCTTCCATATAACAACAGATACGATTTAGATAGACAAGGCCATATCCCATACACCACTTAAAGACCTAGCGCAAGTACAGTTGGTATTAGATAAAATACCAACAAAGGCACTATACAAGCTACAAGTCAATGTCACACAAGAAGTGTAGTCATGAGTCAAAGTAGAGACGACAAAATTATAGGTAACCAGAGATGGAAAGGATGCACTAGAAATGGTGGTAGAGAAGGTCAAGATGGAGACACAAGAGGAGAAGCAGTGCGTACATAAATCTAAGTAGAAGCTGAAGGAAGTCTTCATAAAAATTCCAGACACCATGCAGGAAGCCATGAGAAGTGCTTAAGAACAAATTCAAATCATCACATAGATGCCCAAAGACTATAAGAAGGAGATTTAGGAACTCAAATAAAAGTTAACAAAAACCACTCCTCCAGAATTTACAGCTAAAAGGGAGCAATAGGAAGCCCTGGAAGTGGAAATTATGGAGAAAGAAGCCAAAAGGGTCACATAACTTTTTGATAGGACCACACAACTATGGATAATGTTGGAGGAAGATGACAAGGTCCAACAACTAAACCAACAAGAAGAGGAAAAATCAACACTTCAATCCAGGAGCTGAAGCAACGACAACAGGCCATGAGAATTACAAAGAGGTTCAAAGGTGTGCATGAGATGAAGACCCCGAAGATGGAATTGAAGACTCCACAGAATAACAAGATGGCAAGGAAAGCCCAGTTAGAACCCCTCTGGGAGCAAGCAATGCAAATAATTTCAGAACTAGGGGAGGAGAAGACAAGAATGGCTCGGGACCATGCCGAGAGCATTGAGTCTCTCAAGGAACATATCAAAACGCAAAGAGTATAAGAGCTTACAAAGAGAGTTTCACAAGTGAGATAAAAAAGGGACAAATTAGAAGGAAATCTTCACATCTTATAAGAGGTTTTTCAGGGAGCGCACACCGTCTGAGTGGCTCGGGACGAGCCACATGTCAGTGTTGGGGGCCTGTTGGGTGCATAACTATTTTAAGAAGGAAGTCTATTTTGGGTGCAGGCCTATTTTTGGAGAAGAAGTTGTTTTTAGGAAAGACCTAACTATGGAAAGAAGACCAAATGTTGGAGCACAAGAAACATGTGGCAGGAAAGAAACATGCAGTAAAAGAAGGAAAAACAACATGCAAGAGGAAAAGAAACGTGTCGTAAAGGACAGAAATCCTAACCATGATAGGGTTAGGGTTTTTGATAAGGAATGTAATCTCTATAATCCTATAAATAGCATAAATAAGAAACTAGATAGTCTAGGAGGGGGATGTCAGTTGAGGATGTTAATAATTTTTATGTGGTTGATTGTAAGAGGTCTTGTAGAAGAGTTTAGTAAGGTGTATTTTGAGGGTTAGGTCACATGATGGGGATCTTGGTGTGATGTAGTCTGCCTCACATAGGTTCCTTAACCTCATATGGATTGTATTACTGAATATGTAATGCACGAAGCGTAATATTTTGTAGCAGATTAAATAAAAGAGACGAGGAGCCAAATATTTGTGGATGTAGCGCCAAGAGGGGGTGAACCATGGTAAGACTTGTGTTCTATGTGATGTTTATTGAGTAATTACTTTCTATTAATGATTATATTATGAATGAATGATTAAATAGATGTATTAACATGCATGCATGAGGCTAAATATGAATGAATCCTAGAAGTACTTAAATCATTAATAAGGTTAATGCATGAAGAAGGAGAACACCACCACAAATCCCCACTATTTCATAGACTACAAACACCTGGGTATTGCAGTCACCCATAAATGTATCTTTGGTGATACTGTGTTGTGCACCGTATGTGTAGCATTTCCTTCTGTTTTACCAGGACGACTGATAGTTTTAGAGGATTTTGTTGGAAACCTACTGAGATCCGAACCTGGGTCAACCCAAGAATAAGAAAGAAGTGAAAGACTAAGAAAACACTCTTCAAATGAATTGAATATGGATCCAAAAAAGGTGAGGGCTATAAAAGAGTGGCCTTCTCCAAGAAGTGTGTTTGAAGTAATAATTTTTCATGGGTTAGCAAGATTTTACAGAAAATTCATTAGGAATTTTAGCAGTATTTGCACACCGATACTGGATACTATAAAGAAGGAACATGAATATTTTGACTAGAAAAAAGAATCCAAGAAAGGATTTATAGTGTTAAAATAAAAGATAACAGAACAACCTACCTTAATTCTACCAGACTTTAGGAAGACTTTCCTAGTCAAATGTGATGCAAGTAGAGTGGCCGTCGGTGCAGTTTTAAGTCAGGATGATAATCTCGTTGCTTATCTTAGTGAGAAGTTGAATGATGATAAGAATAAGTTTTCAATAGATGACAAGGAATTTTATGCTATAATTCAAGCTTTTAAAAAGTGGTGAAATTACCTTATACCACATGATTTTATTTTGTATACTGATAATTATGCTTTGCAATTCATAACTAGACAAGAGAAATTGAACTAGAGACATGCAAAATGGGTAGAATTCATGCAGATTTTTACTTTTATCATTAATAATATTAGCGGGAGTGTTAAAAAAGTTGTAGATTCTTTGAATAGGAGACATTTAATCTTGAAGGAATTCCAAGTGGAGACTTTGGTATTTGAACACCTCAAGGAGATGTACCAGGGAGACCCAGATTTCAAGGAATCTTATGAAGCTTGTGAAAATCTTTTTTTAAGGGATATAAACCAGGGGATGGAGTATATAATCCAAGACGAACTATTATTCAATGGAATCCAATTGTGTATCCCAAAATTATCAATGATGGACAAGTTTTTGAAGGAAAAACATAGTGGAGGATTGGTTGGACATTTTGGCCATGATAAAACATACACACAGTTAATTTCTTAATACTATTGGCCATACATGAGGTATAATGTGAATAATTTTGTGGACAAATGAAGAATTTTCCAATATAATAAATGAAGGAAGCAAAACATAGGATTGTATCAACCATTGCCTATTCCAAACAGGCCATGGGACGCTATAAGTATGGATTTTGTTCTGGGATTTCCAACAACCCAGAGGGGAAATGATTCAATATTTGTGGTGGTTGATAGATTTTCAAATATGGCACATTTTATACCATGTCACAAAACAAGTGATGCTACTCACATAACAAATCTGTTTTTCAAAGAGATTCTGAGATTGCATGGGTTACCTAGGAGTATAGTCCCAGATAGAGACACAAAATTTGTGGGACATTTTTGGAGGACTTTGTGGAAGAAGATGGGGATTTTTTTTTCTTTTAGTTCAATGTATCACCCTCAAACATATGGATAGACTGAGGTAGTGAATATAAGCTTAGGGAATCTGCTAAGAATTTTGGTAATTGAACATAAAAGTCAGTGGGGTCAAATTCTTCCTCAAGCGGAGTTTTCATATAGTGACTCACCAAAAATGAGCACTGGTAAGATCCCATTCTAGATAGTGTATGGAATGAATTCCAGAGGAATTTCAAAATTGAGATATTTAGGACAAGTTGAATTTCGAAGTGCAGGAGCAGAGGATTTCATTGCAAAAATACAGAAATTGCATGATCAAATAAAAGGAAAGCTACATGATAACAACCATAGATACAAGAACATAATAGATCAAAGAAGAAAAGAGGTGAATTTTTAGGTTGGAGACCAATTCTTGGCACACCTGAGGAAGGAAATATTTCCAAGAGGGAAATATAATAAACTAAAGATGAACAAGATAAGACCTTGTAAAATCCTCAGAAAATTTGTCGCAAATTATTATGAGATTGAATTGCCAAAGGACATTGTAATTTCACCAATATTTAACATATAAGACTTATATCCTTACAATATGGATGACACAAGAGGGACAGATGATCGAGAGGATATTTAGTGGATGCGACAGATGCCCATAACATATAAGCCTTATATAGAAAAAAAATTAGATCAGAGAATTGATAAGAGAACCAGGAGAAACATTTATTGTGAATATCTGGTTAAATGGAATAATCATCCAATAGAAGATGTGAGTTGGATAATTGAAGAAAACATATAGAAGAATGGAGAGGAAGTGAAGGAGGTCATGGTAATGAGTCCATGAATAATTTTTCCAGAGGAGTATGATGTAGGAGCATCATTGTCGTCATCTAATGAGGTGTGGTGGAACATGACTCAACATCCAACGCAATGCACTTTAACTGGTTTGGATCCTAAGGAGGGCATGTCACTTTAAATTTTGAGACCTTTGTAATTAAAGATCCCATGATATCTTCATGCTAGAGCCATTGTTTATTCTCTAGGAGGTTATAATTGTCTTTAATGCCTATAGGATTGTACATACTTTGATTGTGACTCATATCTAATATTGTAAATGTTCATTTACTATAATAATCTTAGTGGTAGGATGCTTTTAATTGTGATGTGAAATCACTAGAATAGTCTGGAGGGAAGGCTCAAGAATCCCATTCATGTATAAATCAATGTAATCTGTTCCCATAGGACACTATTGAAGGTTGTTGAAACTCTTCTAAATTATTGTTAAAGAAATATAGAAGAAGAGAATTGCTTTCAATTTGATGAGATTGTGAACTTGTTCATTGTTGTCAATCTGAATAGATGTTGTGTTGTTATCTCTGTGTATGAATGTGTATTTCAATGTTTTGTTGAATGAGTCCTTTATTTAGTTATAAGTTTCAATTGTCTCTCTTATGAGAATATTAGTACAAAGATTTCATAGTGCCAACACAAGGTGTGTGGAGGCCGAACCGTTTACAGGTTTAGGAGCTCAAGAGAGATGGTGTATGTTTACATAGAACAAGTGCAAGGAGTGCACCTACACACATAGTAGTGTAAAATATTAGAGGGGAGGATAGTGAAAGGAGTGTACAAAACCAACACTTCATTAATTGTTGATCAAGATCAGGAGAGTTAGCGCAAGGAGTGTGTCATCCCATATAGTTCTAAGGGTCTAAACTCAGGAGAGAAGCACAAAGTGTGCATCATATTTTGAGTCATCCAAGTGGAAAATATCAGGAGGGATAACGAGTATAAGGTTCCAGGGAGGAACTCAAGAAGAGGAGAAATCCATTTATTTTAGGGCCAAGTGGATGATATCTATTCTGGAGAAGTCATAATCCCTCATAGTCATTCAATCAAAGGAGAAGGAGTGCGGTTGTGAATCCCTAAGTCCTTCATACTTCGTTGCTCCGAAAAATTTAATTTTTTTATTGCAAGTGCGGCCCGGAGCCCCAAAACTCCCAAGTCTCAGAGTGAATCTCCACTGTAGATCAGTGGGTGAGTGTGAGTCGTTGGATCCTTGAGTGGTTCGATGATTCAACATTATGGGAAAATTTAGTCATTGTCATACGGGGTGGAGAATCTCCCGAAGTCCCGAAGCCCAGAATTAATCCAGACTGTCAATTGGTGGGTAAACATGAACCGTAGATCTCGACCTATTCAAAATTCGACTATCCGGGTGGTTTTGGGTGATATTTGTGTGGAATAAAAAAGTCCTGAAGCCTAGAGCCCTAGAGTCTTTCTCAGTCATAGATCGTGCCAAGGAGGTGGACCTCGTCCACTGTCCAATTAAGTCTTGAATTGACATTGGAGTGCAGTGGAAGGATAGGGTTACCTATGCCTGTCGGTTAAGTTGCTTTATGACCAGATTTGACCGATAACTACTCCGACACAATTGGAGTAGATTATCACGATTGGGGAAAATATCTCGAACTCCCGAAGCCCAGAGTCCTAGAGCATCGAATAACCCTTTCACCAAATGTTGGGTCACAAGTCGTGCTTGTACACACATGTTTCCTAGATGAAAGGAACCCTCATGAATTTCGATCTCGTGACTATGTATTGTCAAGCCTGTGGGTAAAGTAAGTGTAGGGGTCGGTGGGATCCCAAGAGCCACTCTAGATCCTATGTAGTTTGATAGTAGAATGGGAGGTCGCACAAGCCCATATGGGGGTTTTCATCACCTTGGGGTCCCCTCATGTCTGTTAATGGTATACATTAATGACCAGTAATCATATGGTTTCTACCATGCTCGACATCAACTCATCTATTCACATGTTGTATATTCGTACCATCTTGGTTTGGTATGACGAACTTGGGTTTGGGGCCACATAATTCATTTAAAACATCCCCTCCTAAGTTAAAATGGAGTATATCACATGCATATGAAGACTTCTGGGGCACTCTACTCAATGCTCGTTGTCTTCTTGACATTTTTATGTTGTGTCATAGATCCACATTGTATTTGTTGGTGGCTATGAGTGAGTTCATGATGTAGATCCACATTGTATTGTTTTGTGGCTATGGTATTAATGATGACATGGATCCACTATGTATTATTTCATGGCCATGGTCTAGCATTTCATATCATGGATCCGTAGTGTATTATTTGATAGCCATGCTCATTCAAAGTCAGAGTATGTCTATCTAGGGTATTGGTCTATATATGCTCTCATCGTTGGTGTTTGATTGGAGGATTTATTTGATTTATGAATCTCCTTTTCTCTCTCCTTGCGCTGCCTCACATGGAAATTATTGTAATGTATTTCTGCCATACACTCATTTCCTGACCTCACAAATTAGGGGGCATCTTTTATAGCCTTAATTTCCACCCTATAGGCCGGAGAGGAAGCCATCAAAGGATAAAGTCTAGAATACATATTTTTCTTAAGAATTGAAACCTTTTTGATCCCTTATTGACATCCTCATGGGACACCTAGTAGAGAACAAGTCAGGCCCTTGCTAGACAATAGTGTCTCAAAAAGCGAGGCCCTCGCTAGTCACTAGTGGCTTAATGAGAGATGAACTACTAAACTTATAGAATTTGGGAATTATGAGGTGATAGGAGAGGGATGAGTTGGATATTCATGGAAAAGTCCTAGGAAATCACATCATTCAAGTCTCTAGTGGTGTCTAGAAGATCAAGAAGCCTCTCACAGGTCTCCTCTAAGAGATATATAACAAAAGAAAGCCTTGGGAAAGAGGAGGAAGAATTGAATAGTATTTCCATGTTGTCTAAGTGCAAAGGTATCCATCTAATATAGCCAAAAGTCAGTGAAGCCTAGCTTGACCAAGGAGCCATAAGGAGAGGAAAGCAATAAGGAGGCTAAAGGAGATTGCATCAACATTTGAGGTATGCATGTATTGATATAAATTCTCTTATATTATTAATAGTTCATTGGTTTTCCCTCCTGAATGTTTATATTTTATGCATAAATATTCAGATATGGTTTATTTTTCTATATATCAATTTAGATCCAAGATAGATATAGGATTCTAACACTAGGAAGAGAAGTAGAACAATATATTTTTGTCTTTAGTGTGCAAGAAGCAAGTTGTATAAGATGGAACTGGAACTTTAGGGCCGTAACAACTAGGATACACTAAGTACAACCTTCAAGAAAAGGTATGACATTCTTCCATTTCCTTGTGTAATTATCTTGTTGCTTGTTTATAAGAAAACCATAAGAAGTATAGTCCTCATTTCTTTCTAGGATTCCTAGGATAATCCTAGGGAGATATTGTTGATCATTCAGTGAGATCCATATGATATTTTGGCCCACAACATACTCCTTATAGGATGAGCACACTAGAGCTAAAGGAATTGCAAGTACAACTTGAATAACTTTTGAAAAGGGGGCACATACTCCCAATTGAATCACCTTGGGGAGCCTCAATGTTTTTTGTGAAGAAGAAGGATGGAACATTAATATTGTGCATTGATTTTAGACAACATAATAAGGTTACCATAAAGAAAAAATATCATTTTCTAAGGTTTGATGATCTATTTGATCCACTGAAAGGTGGAAGAATATTTTCCAAGATTGAACTCAAGTCAAGTTACCATTAGGTGAGAATCAAAGAATAATATATTAACAAGATTTTTTTTATAAAAGGGTATGACCATTATGAGTTTGTAGTGGTTCCATTTGAGTTTTCAAATACACCATTTGTCTTTGTGTGTTTGATGAATGACATTTTCATAAATTACTTGGATAAGTTTTTCATTATTTTCTTGGATGACACAATTATCTATTCTAAGTGTAAAGAAGAGCATGAGAATAACTTGAATATGGTGCTATAGGTGTTAAGAAAGTATAATTTATATGAAAATTTGAGAAGGTTCTCATTTTATTAGAAATGGATCCACTATTTGGGTCACATTATCTTAGAGGAGGGCATAGCAATGGGCCCAGAAAAGGTTAATATAGTCAGAGAATGGCCAAGACTAAGGAATGCTACAAAATTCATACCATTCATGGCACTTGAAGGTTATTAAAAGATATTTATTAAAGGTTATTCAAATATTTCACATCTAATCACCTCTTTGCGAAAGAAAGATGTAAAATTTGAATGGAATTCCTAATGTGAATAAAGCTTTCACCATTGGAAATATTTGTTAATAGGTGCACCCATAATAAATATTGTCGATCCAAATGAAGACTTTTTAGTGTGTATAGATATATGGAAAGGACTTGGTGGAGTCTGTACCGAAAATGGACATGTTATTTTCTATGAGTCTAGGAAGCTCAAAGATCATGAAAGTAATTATGCTGCACATGAATTAGAGTTGGCATCTATTATTGATGCATTGAAAATGTGCATAAATTATCTCATGGATGGAAAATTTGAATTGAGGATAGACCATAGTGGTCTGAAATATTTGTTTGGTAGTCCAACACTATATGCCAGACAAATTACATGGACAAAATTCCTCACTAAGTATGACTTTGATATAAATCATGTCAAAGGAAAATAGAAAAAAGTGGTTGATGCACTAAATAAGAGGGTGCATGAGATGCATGCTACAACCATAAATATGTATATTTCAAATTTAAAAGATAGGATTTTGGAAAATGCAAATTCAGATCAACATTATTTGCAAGCGAAAGAAACATTACAACAAGATAATTTTCAGCATAAGTTTAAATATTATGACCTAAAATAGGGTGGGGTTCTCATGCATAAGGGAAAGTTGTATGTGGCTAAATATCAAGAGCTGGAAAATATAGTGATGAGAGAAATGCATAATGTTCCTTATTCTAGGAACCCAGGATAACATAAAATAATTGAAGATATAGGAGGAAAATATTTTTGTCTAGGCATGAATAAATATGTGGTTGGTTACATAGTAAGGTGAATGGAGTTTTAGAAGATAAATGTTGAGCATAGACATCCAATTTGATTTCTACAACCATTTCTCATTCCTATGTGGAAATGGGAAATTGTTACAATTGATTTTATTCCTAAAGTGCCTAGGATTGTAAGGAAGCATGAGGCCATCATGGTAGTGGTGGATAATTTAAGAAAGGTGGCCCATTTTATTCCAGTTAAACTAACATATAAGGAAGCCAACATTTCATAAATTTACATGAAATAAATTGTCAGGATACATGGTGTACCCAAGGAAACTATATCTAACAAAGGGTTATTTAAAGGATTTGGGAACAATTTGAATTTTAGTACAAAATATAACTCAAATTTGGATGGGAAGATAGAGAGGATCAATCAAGTGATTGAAGATATGATGAGGATGTCTGTAATGGAAAATCCTTATAGATGGGAAGACTACCTTCATTTGTTTAGTTTGCATATAAAAATTGGTATTGAGAATCTWTTAAGATGATCCCATTTGAAGCATTATATGGTAGGAGGTGTAACACTCCTATGAGTTGGGATAATACAATTTATATAACCATTATTGGGACCGATTTGATCAAGGCAATAGAAGAKCATATGGTGAAAATAAAACAGAAATTGAAGGATACATAGAACAAGAAGAAAATGTTTTTAGACAAAGGTAGAACACATAGAACAAGAAGAAAATGTTTTTAGACAAAGGTAGAACACATAGAGAATTCAAATTGRGAGAGAATTATTTCTTGAAAGTGAAGGCAAAGAAAAGTTTACTACAATTGGGAAGCTTCTCGAAATTGGTAGTGCACTATTATAGGTCATTTGAGATCCTAAAAAGGATCAGACATGTAACATACATGATTTCATTGTTTTCATCCATGCATGTGCATAATTTGTTTCATGTGTCTTTTCTTAAAAAGTATGTGCTTGATCATAATCATGTGATTAATTGGTCTGTGATCTTGGTGGAGTACAAGGGTGAATTTCATCTATAGCCAGTGTAAATATTGGATAGAGAGTTTATGGTTCTTTAGAATCAAGCCATAGGAATGGTAAAGGTCTAGTGGACCTACTACGACCCTGAATATGCTACATGGGAGCATGAATAAATCATGTTGGGGGAGTACCCGCATCATTTTGAAGAATTTTGAATGTACATTTGCATATAATGCATTAAGGAAAATGAATAAATAAATGGGAGGGTAATGTAATACCCCCAAGTGGTAAATGTCTATATGTACATATGTCTTTATAGGTTGGTGAGAAAGGACGGTTTTGGGGAAGGAGTGCCTACTTATGTATGTTTTGGGTTAGAATTCCTGTGTGATATTAGGCCGAAGATGGTGTATGTTGAATGGGTGGTGAGCCTAGCATTGTACTCTATAATAACAATCATGATAATAATAAAATACATCATTGTTGTAGACCATGTCAAAAAAGAGAGTATAGGGGGGATAGGTCTCCATATGAAGAGGGAAATGGGGCTAGGGCTCAAGGAAAATGGATTATGCTAGAGGGATAAGCAAAATATAGTAAAATATTCCTAAGTCCTAAGACTAAGACTTATTTTATGAATATACTTTAAGTTTCTGAAAATTTGGAATGAATTCCAAATGCAAGGGGAAGAGGACCCTTATGTGCCACTTGTCAAGTTTAAACCATGCATACAAAAACTTTGGAATTAGTGAGAAATTCATTCCAGTTCATTCTATCGTTCCATCATTATGGTTAACATTGCATGGGGGTGTGAGCAAGATATCTAATGTGAACTTATGAATGGAATATTTTTTGGGTTCTAGGTGAATATTGTTAGGCTCTTATGAATAACTCTCCTTGGATTTCCTTGGGGAAAGATGGAGCCCTAGAGAGAGAATTTTCTAGGATAGTTTTTCATGGGTACGAGGCCTGTTGGGTTCCTTGAGACTCCATTATAGGATATGGAATTAATAGACATACATAGCTCCGAGTCCTCCTAGCCATCCTATGATGAAGCCCTGGAAGGGAAGTGGGATAACTGAAGGGACTATGGTGTAAGGAAGGGGGTACATTTTATTGGGTTTCACAAGATGTGGGGAATGGGAGGCTATAGGTTGGAACCGTTGTTGGAGTTTGGTACCTTGGCCTATCCTCTGATTATGTGAGTTGTGAGACCCTAGTTGACCTAGTGAGAGATCCCTTTCCATGGTGGAGTCATAGTCCTAGCTCGGAGGTGACCTACTATTGAGAGTACTAGAATAACAATGTCTATCGCTAATTAGAATGTTCGAGATCTACAATCAGTTGTTTTTCTTTTAAAGATAAGTTCCATGTATATATTTTCTTTTTTTGTTGTCTACAATGTGTATTTAAGAGTTTAATTGCTGATTATATCTTTATAAATATTCATTATGTATAATTATGTATGTCTATGTTAGAATGCATGGTGTTGCATTGTTATGGGATTAATCGATAAATGCAAACGTAAACAGATCTCCGTAGATCCACCTATATCTAGAACAAAACATAACAGAATATGATGCTTTCCCTAAGCTCTAACTATTGAGTTTACTAGCTAACAAGAGATAGGAAATATACCGTTTAAATGTCACTTCCTCTTGCCATTGTCATCCTAGCTCCACTCTAGTGCTCCTATGATATTGAATCTGGAAGGGAACACAAGCCATCCAATATGAAATCAATACAATATACTCAATGAGAACTATGCATGTGATCAATGAACCATACAATAAAACAAGACAAGTTGTATGGGAAAGAAATATATCACTGTATTATATTAATGTGAAAGTGGAGATTACAATCAAAGCCTTGATGTCGCAAGGTCCCCTTTTGATGACCCTTTTCTCCAACACACACACTTTCTCCAATATTGAATGAAGAATATCCACAATAACTTGATGGACTGAAATGAGGCTCTCAAGCATGATCTAATGCAGAATTCTCCATACAATCTTAGCCTTGCTTTGCTTACTTAACTTTGCTTAAATTTACTTAACCTTTTCTATGAGAGATCCCTCTTTATATAGGGGAAAGAGAGATGGTTGAAGAGATTATGATGATCCCACCAAATCAGAGAAGCGATTATTATCCAAACCATTCAGATGCCACCTCATCTTCTAGAAGATCCCCTTCTAGAACTTTCATGAAACTTGACCTTTTATTAGTCTTTTAACATCGTCACACCCTAGTTGTAGAGAAGTTTGTGAAGACGTTGCAGCCCAGATTTAGGGAAGAGGGTGATGATCAAGTATTGTCACACCCTGTGTATAGTGCAGCATGCGACGACCTTCCTTAATAGAGTTTTTGAGAAGAGAAATCCAATTACCTTCCTCATGGAGAAATATTCTTTTTGGGAACATGCACACATGTTTCTCAATGGATCACTGGGGTGACAAAAATAATGTGTAACATAAATCCCCTCAAAATATGAGGCTATAACTCGTGACAACTGAAATACTTTGTAGAATGTCTGTGTCAGAAACAAGGAGCACACTGATCGAGGACCTGCAAACAATCAAGAATCAGTATAATAATATACCATTGTCCAAGGTAGGCATTCCCATACTCAGATTAAAAAATGGCCACGAAATATACATTGTGGACCCATGTCATTGTGAATCGTCATAGCCACCAAGAATACATTGTGGATCTATGCTATAAAATGACTCAAATTCAGACATAACCACGCGACATACAAAGTGAATCTCTGTGTCAATAAAAATCATAAATACTCCGTCACAACCTAGACCAGAATGGGATGATCCAGGGTGTTCATTTCCATCATCCTTAATTATGAATATAACCATGCGATTACGGGTGCTGAAGTTGAACATGGTAGACACCATTTGATTACCAATCATTAATGAAAACCATTAACAAGTGCGAGGGAAATCACCATTGATGTCAATGACTCCCAAGGTACCCTAGTACAATCCAAAAAATGTGAATAAATGAGTTCAAGTATAACACTCAATGGAATCTCCCAATCAGGGGTCAATGATGTGAACCCACTGTTGAAAGTGAAGAAACCTTCCATTGAGGCATGCAGGTTCTAAGGTACTAAATGATTTCTAAGTCTCGTTCCTGGATAATGAATTGAAGTTGACAGGAAAAGACTCGTCACAGGAGGGCCTTGATGTATCCCCCATCAATGACATGAAACAAGTAGTATATTTAAGGTGGATCGGAGTGTGAAGTGATTTGAAGCTGACACGGGGAAGGCCAACATGGTAGAAAATTTATAACTGTAGATGGCCGACTCAATAGAAGGCTTGTTTAGGTTATAATTCTCTTGATCATATGAATGACACAACAATGGTCTTGGCAGCATTGACTCAAGGAAGACCCAACATATGGACATGCAGATGGTCAAATGAGAGACAAATGGATTTCCCAACCCAGATACAATGATGAAGGGGGGTGTCATGTTCCAGAGAGACTATTATTTCCACTAACATGGATACAAAGACACATTTCTTTCCCAATTCCCCTCCACCATTTATGGAGAGTACCTCTTTATTTTTACACAAGATTGAGGAGGATAACATATGCTTGTTGATGTCAGATCATCCTTCAGACAAGTTCCTCAGAGTAAATTTAATGAACCCTAATAAGGAGTGGTTCGGTCCCATATGGGTCTTTCGATGTTTGTTTAACGAGTCCAAAGAGAGAAAAATAAAGGATTTTTCATGTTTAGAGAGTCTGAAAAACACTTAAAGAGAACACCATAAGTTCCCTTTTTTCAAATTAATCTGATGAGACCGAAAAAGTGATAACCTACCTCTCATAAAATGTTTCCTTCAAATAATTTTACGAGCATGAAAAGAACAAGTTTGCTCGACAATCTTTTCATTTTTACGGAGTGTGAAAAGGGATTAAAGGATACTCCATAGGTTTCATTTTTTGTGTTACCATTACGAGTCCGAAAAAGTGATAAAATTATACTGGGTTACATTCTCATTGATTTACGAGCATGAGAAATAACAAAAACTAAGCTCGGGGTTTTTCCTGAAAAACCCTAAAAGGATATGTACATGCAACAAATGTATAAAAACAAGCCAACAAAGCATATCCTTGTTCAAATTTTCACTCCTAGACTTTTCATTTGCTATTATTGGATAAATCAGTAGGTGCAGACACTAACTGATCTCCCTAGATCCACCTAGATCTAGAACAAAACACACCNGGAAGTTTATCCTTCTAGAAGATTCGAGAAAACGCTCATTTTTCCCACGTGTAAGCATTCTCACACCCTGCTTATAGAGAAACCTGTGAACCTCTCACAAACCAGCTATGGTGCAACATGCAATAATCAGGCATTCTGGCACCCTACCTATATAGCAACCTGCGAACATCATCTTTAATAGGGTTTTTCTAAAGGAGAATGTAACTTATTCTCTCAAGAAAATTTCTTCTCCCTTCTTTCTTCAGGAACTTAGGCCACTGACCCCTCTGAAGGAAACCGATAGGTTTACATCAATAACGGTCATAGGGATTACAAAAATAATGTATAACAGAGAGCCCCCCAAAGTATGAAGTTAGAACAGAGTGATAGCTGAAATACTTTGTCGAGTGTGTGTAGAGAACAAGAAATAGTCATTCGGAAACCTGCCAACAAACAAGGAAATACAGTACAATAATATATCATCACTGAGGTAGGAATTCCCATACTCAGAATACAAATGAATCAAAGCATAAATGCCGACATGCAAAGATCCATGTCAAGTAAGACAGGTCATGGCCACCAAACATACACTGTGGATCCATTCTGATATGACTCAAATCTGAACATAGCCACCAAAAATACACTATGGATCTATGTGTTAAGGACTCAAATTTGAACATAGCCACCAGACATACAATGTGGATCTATGTAACAATACACTGAATATACTCCAACACAACCTGGATCTGTCAGAAAATATCCAGGGTCTTCATTTCCACCACTCTATGTATGAATCTAACCATGCGAATGCATGTGTTGAAGTCAAACATGGTAGAAACCACTTGATTACTGGTCAATGATGAAAATATTTAACAAGTGCAAGAGAAATCACCATTAATGTCAATGACTCCCAAGGTATTGTAGTACAATCCAACGAGTGTGAGTTAATGAGATGAAGTCGAACACTCGGCGGAATCTCCCGATCAGGGGTCAATAATGAAAACCCATTTTCGAAAGCGAGGAAACTTTCCATTGAGGCATGGAAGTTCCAAGGTACCAATTAGTTTCTAAGTCTAATTCCTGGATAATGAGTTGAACTCGATAGGAAAAGACTCGTCATGGGAGGGCCTTAATGTATCCCACATCAATGACACGAAACAAGTAACAAGATTTGATGTAGATCATAGTAACAAGTGATTCAGGACTGACTCAAGGATGGTCAATGCAATAGAAGGCTTTAGGACTATAGAAATGGCTGACGCAATAGAAGTATTTCCAGGTTGAACATATTTTTGAACATATTGATGACACGACAACTATCCTGGGAAATACTGATTCAACAACAGGGATCATAGACCAATTTGTAATCTTATAAGGAGTATGATCAAGAGAAGAGCAGATTTTCCAACCTAGACACAAAGCGAGTGAAAGGGTTTCATGTTCAAAAGAGACTCTTCCATGGAATACAGGTTTAGACACATTTATTTCCCAATTTCCCCCCCACCATTTATGGCGAGTACCTCTTTATTTTTACACAAGCTTGAGGAGGATAACATATGCTTGTAAATGTAATCTCATCCTTCAGATGAGTCCCTCGGAGTATGTTTAACGAACCCTAAGAAGGAGTGGTTCGGTCCCATATGGGCCTTTCGATGTTTGTTTAACAAGTCCAAAGATAGAAAACTCGGGGGTTTTTCATGTTTTGAGAGTCTGAAAAACACTTAAAGAAAAATATTCCAGTTCCTTTTTCGTAACGTAGTCTGATGAGATCGAAAAAGAGATAAACTATCGCTCAATAGATGTTTTCTTCAAATACTTTAATGAGCATGAAAAGAACAAGGTCACTCGACAATCTTTTCATGTTTAGAGAGTCTGAAAAGAGCTTAAAGGGAACTCCCAGGGGTTCCTTTTTCGTATAACCTTTACGAGTTCGAAAAAGTGATAAAAGTATACTCGGTTACATTCTCATTGATTTATGAACATGAGAAAGAACAAAGACTAAGCTCGGTAACTTATTCTCATGTATTTACAAGCATGAGAAAGAACAAAGACTAAGCNTTTATAGGAAAGAATTATATTACTGTATCATATTAAATGTGAAAGAGAGATTACAACTGTGGCCTTGATGTCATAAGGTCCCTTCCAACTGTCCTTCATTCCCCACACACTTCCATTCCGAGAATTCTGAGAGCACAAATTTGATAATATTCACAATCTATCTTGACAAAGGCAAAACTCAAAGACACTCCAACCAAGCTAATAATTCCAAGCCAAATCCAACTTAAGCTAATCCCAAAAGCTAACTTTCTCCATGAGAGCTCCTCTCCTTTTATAAGTTGAAGAGGATAAGGTGAGGATTTTAGGATGATCCCACTAAATCATGAAAGCGAGTAAGATCCAAACCATTCGGATGCCACCTCACCATGGAAGTTTATCCTTCTAGAAGATTCGAGAAAACGCTCATTTTTCCCACGTGTAAGCATTCTCACACCCTGCTTATAGAGAAACCTGTGAACCTCTCACAAACCAGCTATGGTGCAGCATGCAATAATCAGGCATTCTCGCACCCTACCTATATAGAAACCTGTGGACATCATCTTTAATAGGGTTTTTCCAAAGGAGAATGTAACTTATTCTCTCAAGAAAATTTCTTCTCCCTTCTTTCTTCAGGAACTTAGGCCACTGACCCCTCTGAAGGAAACTGATAGGTTTACATCAATAACAGTCATAGGGATTACAAAAATAATGTATAACAGAGAGCCCCCCAAAGTATGAAGTTAGAACAGAGTGATAGCTGAAATACTTTGTCGAGTGTGTGTAGAGAACAAGGAATAGTCGTTCGGAAACCTGCCAACAAACAAGGAAATACAGTACAATAATATATCATCACTGAGGTAGGAATTCCCATACTCAGAATACAAATGAATCAAAGCATAAATGCCGACATGCAAAGATCCATGTCAAGTAAGACAGGTCATGGCCACCAAACATACACTGTGGATCCATTCTGAGATGACTCAAATCTGAACATAGCCACCAAAAATACACTATGGATCTATGTGTTAAGGACTCAAATTTGAACATAGCCACCAAACATACAATGTGGATCTATGTAACAATACACTGAATATACTCCAACGCAACCTGGATCTGTCAGAAAATATCCAGGGTCTTCATCTCCACCACTCTATGTATGAATCTAACCATGCGAATGCATGTGTTGAAGTCAAACATGGTAGAAACCACTTGATTACCGGTCAATGATGAAAATATTTAACAAGTGCAAGAGAAATCACCATTAATGTCAATAACTCCCAAGGTATTGTAGTACAATCCAACGAGTGTGAGTTAATGAGATGAAGTCGAACACTCGACGGAATCTCCCGATGAGGGGTTAATAATGAAAACCCATTTTCGAAAGCGAGGAAACTTGCCATTGAGGCATGGAAGTTCCAAGGTACCAATTAGTTTCTAAGTCTAATTCCTGGATAATGAGTTGAACTCGATAGGAAAAGACTCGTCATGGGAGGGCCTTAATGTATCCCACATCAATGACACGAAACAAGTAACAAGATTTGATGTAGATCATAGTAACAAGTGATTCAGGACTGACTCAAGGATGGTCAATGCAATAGAAGGCTTTAGGACTATAGAAATGGCTGACGCAATAGAAGTATTTCCAGGTTGAACATATTTTTGAACATATTGATGACACGACAACTATCCTGGGAAATACTGATTCAACAACAGGGATCATAGACCAATTTGTAATCTTATAAGGAGTATGATCAAGAGAAGAGCAGATTTTCCAACCTAGACACAAAGCGAGTGAAAGGGTTTCATGTTCAAAAGAGACTCTTCCATGGAATACAGGTTTAGACACATTTATTTCCCAATTTCCCCCCCACCATTTATGGCGAGTACCTCTTTATTTTTACACAAGCTTGAGGAGGATAACATATGCTTGTAAATGTAATCTCATCCTTCAGATGAGTCCCTCGGAGTATGTTTAACGAACCCTAAGAAGGAGTGGTTCGGTCCCATATGGGCCTTTCGATGTTTGTTTAACAAGTCCAAAGATAGAAAACTCGGGGGTTTTTCATGTTTTGAGAGTCTGAAAAACACTTAAAGAAAAATATTCCAGTTCCTTTTTCGTAACGTAGTCTGATGAGATCGAAAAAGAGATAAACTATCGCTCAATAGATGTTTTCTTCAAATACTTTAATGAGCATGAAAAGAACAAGGTCACTCGACAATCTTTTCATGTTTAGAGAGTCTGAAAAGAGCTTAAAGGGAACTCCCAGGGGTTCCTTTTTCGTATAACCTTTACGAGTTCGAAAAAGTGATAAAAGTATACTCGGTTACATTCTCATTGATTTATGAACATGAGAAAGAACAAAGACTAAGCTCGGTAACTTATTCTCATGTATTTACAAGCATGAGAAAGAACAAAGACTAAGCCTGGGATTGTTTTCATTTTTACGCAAGCTTTAAAACAAAACAAAACTATGCTTGGACCTGGTTTCATTTTTACACAAGCTTGAACCAGAGGAAACTATGCTTGAGGTAAGTAGTTTCATTTTTACACAATCTTGAGCCAGATAAAAACTATGCTTGTGACTTCCCAATGCATAACCCAAGGATGGTTGGTACTTATCCCCCAACTTAAGAAACTAGCGGCTCTAAATTCAGCATGAAGTCTAGAGGCTGAAAGAATTTCCCCACCAAGTTTATTTTCATCCAATGACAAAGGCGGAGGAAATGAATCTTCAAATACTAGACGAAGGACTTGACTCAAACAGAGAGGGGGAAAACTATTTCATTTTTTAATGAGCTTGACATAGAAACAAGAACTATGCTTGTAACCTCTATTTCATTTTTTAACGAGGTTTGCACAAAGATGAAAAAACTATCCTCGGGTCTCTTCTTGATCATGGATTCCAAGAGGACAATGCTCCGGAAGGACACCATGTTAAGGTACAAAACTCAGTCATGGCTTCCAAGAGGTCTTCACTGGAAGGAAGAAACACACTCTGGAAGGACACCATGTCGAGGGTCGCGACAAGAGTAAAGAGATTAGGCTCTAACAAACCTATCGAAGAGATCACCATATCAACTACTGGATCTAAGTCATCAGAAGTTGAATCCATGGGTGACAACACCACATAATTGACCTATGGCGGGGGGTGATACCATCTG
>JZKD02S1656960.1:82736-98413 GCA_000966675.3 Picea glauca
AACTCAAAAGCTAATAATTCAAAATGGATTGGTCGAGCATGGAAACCCAACGCTCTTTGTACGTAATCTATCTACGCTTCATAAATGGAGTTTTATAATTACCACTCCCCAAGTATGAAGATATATGTGTATCCATAGCCGTAGTAATCTTCAAGCTGCTCGACTTCCTTCTCTTTGTAGAGACACATTTCGGTATCCCCAAGCTAAGATACATGGACAAATCTAAGTCGAGTGAGACTGGTTATTCGAGAAACATGCTAGGCTTTCCTGTGAATAAGGAGGAAAGGGTCCTCACACACCTTCTAGCAAATAAGTTCCACACAGAGTCGGTTATAGACTTGTGATTGGAAGTCAGGATGAATCCCATTATAAAGGATTTAGTCATCAATAGGCTAGTCGCTAAGAAGAAAAGGAGTAAGTGGCATAAGAAGGAGGAATCTACAGTTGAAGCGACCGAAAGTGTCAGATAAAATCAACCTGTCTGGTTAGACTCCTCTTTAAAGGTGGAGATCACTAAGCTGAAGTAAGTCTTCAACTAAGATAAACATGTCTCAGTGAATTTTGAACAGCCATTAGTGGAGGTAAAGAGTACCAGAGATTATAGGCATGTTCTTCAACGACCCTTTTACAACAGGCTAACTGCTGTCATCAACCTTTTGTAATTTTGTGATTGATATGATTATATAAACACAGGAATGGATTTTAGACTGTTTTAATACAATTTCTATCTAGTGATGTTATGACTCTTATTTTCTTTTATAATAAATTTTTCTTGTAATCTTATATTTTATTTTCGTCTGTCTAAATCAGAAGAAATTAAAATTCGGAATTCTTTTTAATTAATGCTTCAATGTGGTTATGTGTTTATTTTTATTTTATTATTATGCAATTTAAACTCAGACTCCTCGCCTTCAAAGCGACTTTGCGTGCATTAACTTGACCTGTTCATTTATATTATCGCACATAGCAATATTACAAGGTAAATGCTTCTTTGAGCTCCTAAATCTAGTGCACATTTCTTCTTCATCATACTGACTACTTACGTGCACTACTCTGGCATTGTGCGCCAATATCCATTGCGCACAGTTCTGATACTGTGCATAGATATTCCACGTGCATTTACGTCCTATGCATGCACCATGTCAAGTTTCACATACTCCTTCATGCTCAAAATATCCTACGCATACTACTGAATACACCGTCGTGAAAAAAATTATATTCATACTTATGCGCGTAACAAAAAAACTCCTCTACGTTAAGCAATACTTGCGCACCCCATGTGCACCTTACTATGTGTGTGCTTACTGCGCAAGGCTAATTTGAGCGCGTGCATCTACGCATAATAATCTTCCACGCGGCACCACAATTTAACATGTACACTGGCACACCATGGTTTTCCATGCGGTGCCAAACTTACCACGCACACCAGTATGCCAACCTTTTTCCAAGGACACTCTATGACTCTAATTCTGGTCACTTCAAAGTTACTTTTCTGTGAATATTAACTTCGATTGCACCCTTCTGGTCCATCCAAGCTCAGTGTTGAACTGAGGCTCTGATACCATACTGTAACGAACCCCTCGACCAACCTGAGGCTGAGGTACGCCACTCCAAAGAAACCACTCATGCTCTGACGCCATTTAATAACATTCCTAGCCATGAGGTTGGGACATGCTACTCTAGGGAACATCTTCCATTCCCTTACTACAGAACATACAATAGCATACCCAATAGTCAACTAAGCAATGCCACCTAAATTTACCCTTTAGACTGCATGTAACTAAAACATATACATACAACACGCTCACATAAGCTTTACATCTAAACCTAAACAAACCATTACTTTCTATAACATATCACTTTTATATTAAAATAACAGTAATTACTGATATGCCTCATTTACAAGAAATTACCCATAAGCACACAAGCAACATAGTCACATATATGATAAAATCGTAACATGGGCATGTAAATAGCAAAAAATCATATCTATATATCATACAATTGATACTTATCTTTAAAAATACTTTCATCAACTTCTTACAGACCATCCACGAACCTCCCAGCGATAGACTACACTGTTCATCACTCTCAATAGTGAATCACCCCTGAGTTGGGAATGAACTCCACCCAGGGTAAGGGATTCCTATCCAGGCTAAGGCTCATGGACAATAGGAAAGGCTCTGTCTCAGGTGCTCACTAAACTAACAACCTACAACCTCTCATTCCCCACATGCCTGTCCCACCCAACGAAGTGTGCCCCTTCTCTACTCAATAGTCCCTCAACTTCCCCACTTCCCTTCCAGGGCTTCACCAACAAGCCAGAATGGAAGTCTCAGAGAACTATAGCTGCAGTTTAGCACCAACGAAAATCAATCCACAACAATTCTCACGCCCAGAGAACTGCTCACGGGCCTGACAACCCTCTTTTTCAATCTCGCTCTAAGCTAACCAGGTACACCAACCAAAAGGGACGGGAAACAAGCTTCGGAAAGGTGGAACAACTGTCTCAAGGATAACATAATATATGAGTGAAAATGGTCATGGAGTCATTGACTGGATAACTGAGTGTGTTTTGGAGTCACTGTGAACTCTCTGTCCAAATGATGGTCCCCCTGATGGTTTCCCCCTGGTTTTCACTCGTAAGGTCTCCGTTCTGAATCCTCCTCCCTGGGATAAGTTTCCCCACAATATGAATGCATGTCCCCAACTTGAAACTTTTCATATCGGAAGTTACTTTTGTCCGCTTGTCCCCAACTTTAGAACTTAGGATAAACTAATTATCCGTACTTTATGTTTTAGGAAATATTAATATAATATTCCTTGACTTTTGGCTCTCCCTTACCCTAACTGGTGAAGTTCAGTCCCCCATCTCTTTTATCGTGGTTGGTCTGCGCACAGTGATGTATTTTATATTAATCATGAGTCATGTACAAAGTAGGCGTATTGGCCCTTGACATCTAGGCGCGCTGGCCTAATTCCAAGACATAAGCATTTCGGCTTATAATACTGGCTCACCAGCCTATAATGCATATTATATACAAAAGGGTTCGCTGACCTTAATATCACACACATTTTGTTACTGCTTGCTATATCCTCTGTCTTTAAGGTTGCGCGCACCTTAGTTACTGTGCACAATATTAAAAAATGTGCACATTACATCCCTTTACTGCGCAGTATATGCACGCATCATGCCATGAAAGGTGTATTACAAAAATGATGTCTAAACAACTCACTCGCTTAAATATACTTGGATTATATTTACATTTGGATTCAACCATGGGATATTACAATAGAGTTTTTGAGAAGAGAAAGCCAATAACCTTCCTCTTGGAGAAAGATTATTTTTGGGAACATGCACACATGTTTGTCAATGGATCACTGGGGTGACCAAAATAATGTGTAACATGCATGTTATTGTTTGTCCTACATAATTGTATCATATGAAAAGCATATTTTTATTTAGTATGAGAGCCATGTTAGGAATAACTATTTATGGTATCATAGAACTAATGAGCGAGGATAAAAGAAATTTAAAAATTCAATATGGACAAAGTTGAATTTAAGAGTAACATGGTGCAGATGGGATTTTGGGAGAGTTACAATGTATCAGACATTATATCAGAGTTATTTTATAGTGACCTAGATAACAGAGGGGTCTAGGTGCATTACACAAAGTCTCCATAGATCTCTAATAGGAGGTATATAACACTGGAGCTTAGGTATTTAGGGTTAGATGCCTAGGACTTGATCTTATGTTAAGCCCTCCTTTAGGTCACATTACTAAACCTAGTGCTAAAATCACTAAGGAAATTAACATCAATTAAGTATCTTTGACATAGCTAAGCCCACCCAAAGTCCTCACTTAGGGTAATATATGGTCTATATAAGTATAGATATCTAGGTTTGAGGATCAAGTCCCTTTTTTCAAAATATCAATATGCACAAAAACTATGCATCATCTAGGTTACTCTCAACATCTTATTGATGCCAATGTGTTTCTTGAGAATGGATCATTCAAAACTAAAAAAATATTCCTACAATTTTACTACTAAAATCAATTCAATAACAACAACATGAATATGTAAAAACTGTATATAAGAAACATATAAATTAGCATTTTCATGTAAATGTGTTATTGATGTGAAAATGACCTTAATCATTTAAGGTCTAAGCATCAAATCAAGATCTCATAAACTATGGAAGTTATAATCCACACATCATGTCCATCTCATCACTTTTATACCATGTGTCAATATGCCCTTGACATTGGTCACTATGTCGCATTCAACCACCTATCCACCCCATCAACCTATTGGCATCCTTCAATGTGGGGCTAAGGTAATTATATATAGGGAGAAGTAAACGAAACATTCATCATTTTCATAGTTAATTAGAAGTGAAGAATATAATTGATGAAAGTGGAGGAAAGATGAACAAAGCATGGGGAAAAGGTAAGTGAGGGAAGAGAAAAATGATGGATAGGAATATTAAGGATGACTTTTCCCTCCACCTCAAAAGAGAATGAATAAGGTAAATCAAGAAGAGAGGTGGGTAAGATGAATTATACAAGTAGGATGGAAAGATACGAAGTGTTTAAGGCTGGGGAAAAGATTTGTGAAGTGGTGGAGGTATATTACATCTTCTCTCCACCTCATGGGATTGTGGGATTGTGAAATGGACAAGCAAACGAATGTTAGGTGAAAAGGGTAGTGTGCAATAACAAGTGAATGCAGAGATATGGATGGAAGGTGGGACCCAACCACCCTCATTGTGAGATAATGAGGGAACAATCCTCCATGATATGGGGGTAGAGGATGGGTTCTCTACATCCATGCTCATGTCTAGAAGTATTTGAAAAAAACAATGGGATATCTACATTATTTTCCAACCATAAAGAAAATGGAGTGAAGCATATGATTTTTTTTCCATTCTTAAGTTTCAATAATTTGGAGTTATATCATATTTTTTTCTATACCTAACCTAAGCTAAAATAAAACATATAAGGGGATTAGCCCAAAATAAAACATATAAGGGGATTAGCCCAAGAAATTGAAGGGATTCAATCTAATAAATTTAAAAAGGGGCTTATGCTCAATATTTCTGTGCACACAAAACACAAGGGAGAGAAAGAGTGAAAAAGGAAGACTTTTAAGCTAAGAACAAAGAAAAAGGAAAAAACATTTACATGACAAAATGGTCTAAGAGTTTAAGAATATTGATCCATTAAATAATTTGGGTTTACTATTTTGTAGTAATAAAAATAAAATATTTAAAATGTCTTTTGAATCAAAATAAAGTTTGATAATTAATAAATTATAAAAAAAGTTTAACTAACATAATTAGTTATTTGATTTTGAGTTAAGGGAAACTTGCTATAAAATTCTTGTGTGTTCTCTTGACCGATATTGTCATCTTCCATCCAAAAATAACACATATTATTCTTTTATTCTTTAAAATAATTAAAAATATAAGAGAATAATAACCATGATTAATAATAATGAATAAAAATACAAAAAATTAATTACCATAATTAATAATCTACAATGTGGAAGAAAATTACTGGTTCAAGCACTTTTTTTATTAACATCAATGGTCTACGTTAACAAAATGTATTATTATATTTATATTTTTGCAAATTGTGATTTATTTTAACCCAAAAAAGGATGCGTACAAAGAATATTGTCTAAAACTTTTCATTATGGCATGTTCGGAAAACTTCTTTGTTTTGTGGTGGTTGAATCAGAATAATTTTTATATTTTTATATGATTTTTTTGATAAATGAAATAATTATTTTGAAAAATAATAGATATCTTTCAATATAATAACATATTTTTAAAAGTGTTTGTCTTCGATTACAATGATTTACTTGAAAAATAAGAGACATGTATCGATAAAACAAAATATTTTGAAGTTTTAAGAAAATGTTTGTCTTCAATTGCTTTATTTGCTTTATCTAAAAGTATAGTAATCTATATTTTTACATAAATTTTTACATAAATTGTTGTTGATAAGGATGTCAACCAGTTTTGATTTATATACATAAAAATGCTTTTTCCCTTCAATGCAATTCGTTTACGGTAATTGTTCGCAATCATTGATTGCCAAGTCCAAATATACCAATAAAGGGGAAAAATATTGAAATTTAAATGATTGTTATCCAAATATAACAAAGTGGAAAAGTATTAAAATTTAAATGATTGCTATCTAATTTGCAATAATAAAGTGGAAAATTATTAAAATTTAAATGATTGCTATTTAATTTGGGAATATGTAAATATTTTGTAAACAATTTTTATAAAAAGTGGAAAATTATTAAAATTTAAATGATTCTATCTAATTTGGAATAATAAAGTGGAAATTTATTAAAATTTAAATGATTGCTATCTAATTTGTAATATGCGAATAATTTGCAAACAATTTTTACACAATCATGTGAATAGTTTGCAAACAATTTTTACACGATCATGATTATATTGGTTTTTAAATTATATTTAAAAAAAATATTTTTATTATAAATTTGAATTAATTTTATTTTTTTTCAATACTCCTTATAATTACAAGACTAAAACTATATAAATAATGTATATTTTATTTTTATTCTTTAAAAAATATTCATTAATCTTTTTTTTTCCTCTTGATTTATGTCACTTTTTTAAAAAAGGTTCACATTAACTAAACTTAAATGGAAATGGTTGAGGATATGAATGCACAAAGTGAATCGATTCATTATCATATACATGCCACTTTTATTAAATCTCTTCATATCCTTTAGAGGGCCTTCATGTATAGTGTGTTCGGTATTCATGTTTTCATCTTCATCTTCCATTATACATTAAAATTTAAGATACTTTGTTGTAGCCATTTCCTAACAATCTCCATTATAGATTAAAATGATTTTATTTTTTGAAAAAAAAAAAAATATATGTTTCTCATAAAATAATTAAAATGTTCTTAAATGATAATATAGTATTCCTACTCCATCGATTGCAAGTATAAAGTTTGATTTAATAAAAATTATAACTAGCATTTGAATATTTCAACCGATTAAATTAAATTATTTCTCTTGTAAGAAGTCACTGGATGGTGCTTGATGGACCCATGATGGTGGAATCCATTTCTAACAGAGTAAGTTAATGGAAAAGGTGACTTGAAATAGAATATTATCAAGGATTATAATCACGAGGGTTTCATTTGATAAACCTATGGCATATCACCTTCAAGCATAATGTCACGACCCCACAAGATGCCTCTTTAAATCATGCAATCGTTCACCTCCTGAGAGCGAGTGGCACTACGACGATTATTACTTGGTTGCTTGGAACACCAAAAATACTTCATCCAGACTACACCTCTTCACCTAGAGCATACCCATACTCCATTCTAGGCTACCGACGAGTCACACTCCTACTCTAGTACAACTCTTTTATACTTAGACAATTGTTAACAACTTAACACTTAGTCATATATAAGAATACATGCATGAACATGAGAAACCAAGAGAACAACTATGGAACAAATGAGATACATAAACATAAATAGTGAAGGAGCCAAAAACCATTCCTAACACTTGACTAAGTCTTTGTTATTGCAAAAAAATTACAATATGAGCACTACTGGCTCAATTTACAACTTGGGAAGAGTCACACGACTCGCCTCACCTCACCAATACGCTCATACATAGATTCCTAAGAAAGACTCTATGTCACAACCATTTCCGCAAGATCCTATGGAGCACCTAGATGTTCTCTCAACCGTGGAATTGTTGTCCCTTTGTTACCAGAAAATTTCACCAAGTCAACACAGATTTTGATTCTGCCTCAAACATGCCTCCAACAAACCTTCATTTCTATACTTCCCTAAAATATCCTAGAGAATCCCACCATTGGCTACTTGTCTTCCATGTTGGTATCTCTACCTCAGTTTCTTGCCTCTGAATTTTCCTCACACCTTGCTTCAGACTTGTTCTCTCCAAATCTCTTATTGAATCTTCTTCATTCCTCGGTTGTGCGCCCTTGTTCTCCTAGAGGGACTCCAAGGTTCTCTTTTTTCAAACATCATGTATTTTGGGTGTGTTGCACTCCTTCGTGAACCCAAAATCAAACAACTCATCACTCCCCTTCGTGGACCCAATGTTCCCAAGAAATCTTACATGCCCATCAACCGTCATGTCTATTAGAACGACGCACCTCATCCTTGGGTGCAGACCCATTTCCTTGCATGTTCTCTCATATTGATCGTAATGAATCCTTGTGGGTGTGCCGATGGGGTCTTCCAACCTCTCCAATGCACCCATGATACTGAGGGAAGACAGGTCCACTCTTTGGGAATGCTCCCAAGTTTCCCTGCCCTTGTCCAAATGCAACCAAACTCTCCTTCAATTTTTCTAATAAAAGTAAGGTGTGTTCCCCCTTGGTGTTGCATGCCACCATTGTGTTCCCAAGGTTCCCCTTCTCACACCCATACTCCTTTGTTCACCCAACAAGTCACATGATATGAATTTTCTCTTGCCCAATTTGTCCCCAATACTTCCCAAAGAGTTCCCTCACTCGATGGGTGTCATGGGAGACATAAAATACTCCCCCACTCCAAGTTGTTTCCATCCCTGGAAACATCTGTTGAACTCTTGGTGTCTCTGCTCCATCTCTGGATCTCATCACCACTCAACAACTGATGCCTCTTCAACTATTTTCATCAAGGAGAACTCCCCTTAGGAGGTTATATGAGTCTACCAAGAGTTTCATCTCTTTGAATTTTTTTTTCTTCCATACACCCCTTGTGACCTCAACTGATTGAAGAGCTAGTCCACCATCATGAGTCTACCCCAAGAACTCACATATTCACATTCAAACACCCCTTTTTGTTCGAAAACATGTTACATTCACAACTCTTGATTTCCTCCAATCTGTCAAGTGACTCATTTCGTTCTCAACATATTTCACCAAGGCACATCCTCAAGGCACCCCATTGGCCTCACTGCCTCCTACCGAGACAATGAGCCAATGTGTTGCAGTTGAGTTTGAAGGTGAAGTGGGATGGATGGTTGGTTGATCTCCTTCATCTCCAATATATCCCAATGCAATCAAGGGAGAGTCACCATAATTCTGCATTATGTACATAAGCAACAATGCACTTGAAATGATTTTTCCTTCGTACTCCTCCATGAATCATTCTAACTCAGGGTCATATGAACATTCACCATGTCCATGTTTTTTAGAGGAGGAATCAACCTATTCCTTCATTCTCTTCCACCAAGGTTTTTGCATCTCCCTCACATCCTCTTGGTCCACAAATGATATTTTCCCCTATTCAACAAACTACTTCGACATCCTCATCTCTGTGACTTCTTCCGGTCTTCACTACCACTCATCAACTTTCAAACAAAAATCATCCAAGCCATCCACTGTGTTAACCATATCTCCAAGTATCTCTTCGACATAAACAATCATCCATTCCAATGAAATGATCTTCATTTCATTCTTTGCATTAGACTATCCAACCATCACCCCACATTGTCCAAGTTTGTCTCCACATGGTTGCTTTCTCTAGCTATATGCAACAACCATCTGCAAGGAAGACATATGAGTACCTCCTTCCTTCCTCCTTATGGTAGGAATCAAACATGGAGTCTGTCCTAAGAAAATGGACAAATTATTTATGTGAGGAATAGGTGCTTCTTTTTCCTTCCTCATGAACTCCTGTCCCAGCAAAACTTCAAAATCCTTCATAGAAAAAACAATGAAACTTGTATTTTTGCACCAATCAACAAGATTCAATGAGATTTCCTTGGCCTCACCAATGACCCTCTCTATACCTACATTGATTGTATTGAAGGTTGTTTGTGTTGGTTCAGGCTACAATCCAAGCCTCCACACCATGTCCTCCTTCAAGAAGTTATGAGTCACCCCACTGTCCACCATGGATATCACGAAATTCCCGTTGAGTTCAACCTGCACATAGAAAATTTTGGTCTCATATTTCTCTTGGATATTCATGGATTCATTCTCCATTACAGTTTTCAATATCTGAAAGACACCAACAAATGCATTTTATACCTTATCCAAATCATTAAACTTTTGTTTCAAGGGACAATTCTTCACATAGTGCTCCTTGTCACAAATCTAACATGAAATAAACTTATTCTCTTTCATTGTGTCTTTGTGCTTGTCATTTCCTTCGCTATCCTTGGACATCTTATTCTTTCCTTTTTCCCTCATATTACTCTTCCCTCATTTTTACTTCTCACCTTGGGCATCCTCACTATACCTAGGGCATCTCTTGGGTTCACCCTTGAATTCAAATAGTTTTTTTGTTGCGGGGATTGTTATTGCAAGAGTCTAGATGTTCTATCATCACATCTAACTCTACGTCCATGAATGTAGACCATTCATGTTGTGGAAAATTATATCTTCTTTTGAAATGTCTTTAATCTCATATATGATCCCCGTGAACTCCTTGATGTAGGCTTGGATCTTACCAGCATGCTTGAGAGCCAACAAATGATTTCTTGTGATCCATGCTTGGTTCCCGAGACCAAACTATTACTTCAAGGTTGCCTTCATCTCTACCTAGTTTTTGATCTTCTCAACAATTATCTTAGCTACTAAGTATTTCACCAGGTTCCTCCACTAAATCTTAGTGATTCCTATCGAGAATATCGTTGCAATGTTCACCTTGGATTTGTCTGAAATTACATTCAACTTCTCCAAGTACTTCTCAATGTCCCAACATAAGTTACCAAGCAACATAGCATTGTGAATCCCATACATGGCTCTCGTTCCTTTATATTGATACTCATTAGCATGACAACATAGCTCTATCCATTAGCCAAATATCGTTTCACCAATGTGATGGTGTCATCTTTGTCCTTCAACCTTTGCGTGAATATGGAAAGTGCATCCTCCTCTACCTTAAGTCTATCCTGAACAACGTTGATCAAGGTTCTGGTAATCACATTTGTGGTTTTATACAACTCCTAGATTAATTCATTAAACCAATACTTTATATTCCCTATCTTAGTCTCTGTCTTATTTAATTTCTTACCATGTTTCACATTATGTCTGTCATATGCTCCACAATATTTTCCAAGACAACGATATGATCCATCATGTTGCTAGTATTGGGATCCCTCTTGGTGTCACTTCCATATACATGCAACCCAGCCATGGACGAACCTCCAGGTATCTTCACTTTACTTATGAAGGGTTTTTTCAAGGAACCCAAGAGTTTGTCTCAAGACTTCTTCAAAATTCTTTGATCAACTTTGTGATTGAGTCTATGATGATTTATGCGATAGTCATGCATTCATATACCTTTCCCAAGTTCTCGGTTCAACCTCAGAACTATGCTCTTGTTTTTCTCAATAGGTGTGCACATGTATGTTCATAAGTCATGGCTTCATATACAACTCAACCCTATCACAACCCACCAATTCTATGCTTAGGTGATTCAGAATAGGATCCAGGAGCCAAGATGGGTCCAGGAAGGCCTAAAAATCAAAGTACTCAGAATCTCTTCAAAACGGACGTGTGTGTAGGCCTCGTCTATACGAACCCAAAACAACTTCAAAGGGCTCAAATAGATGTCTTATGAAAAATATATCATGATCTATTTTTTTTTCCAAACAAGCAAAAAAATTGTTGATTGAACAGTCCGTACATTTCGTACAGTGTTGACGTGGAAGCTGACTATACAGGCTATATGTTCGTACAATTGACGTGGCATGGTGCGTTGTTACAGACGTGGGTAGGTGCAGATGTGGATGAGTCATATCGTGACATGTGCCACCACTGTAAGGGTGACATGTGGCACATCTGTATGACATGTGGAAATTGGATGATGTGACAGGTACAGTTGGATGTTGACTGGCAATACATGTAGGTAGAAATGTGGTAAAATAGGATGTTGACACATGGCATTTACTTGGGTGAATGTAAAGGTGCCACGTGGACCAGTCACGGGTTTCCACGTGGCACCCATTCATTAGATAGTTTGGTTACAAAATTGTTTCAAGTCCATCGGGGTCAAACCTGTGATCTTCGGTCTGGGTGGCGAATGGCTTGGCAGGGGTCGAGATACCAGCCCGCCCACATTGTTACTTAATAAATATAGCCCAAAACAAATAATTAAAGTGATGTGGGTTATTCGTTGGGAGGAGTAAGGGCTGGGGCTAGGCCCCATCCCCCAACGCACTTCATACAACATGTATATATGATGACCTGCTAACCATTGACACGAGAAACTGTTGTGAGTTGGTTAGCTCCGGTCGCGGGCATATATGCATGTGACCCAATTGTTTATTGTTTGGCGCAAATGAGAGGCTCATAACCTGGGGGCTCAACCAAATACATGCGCATGGAGCTTGGGGCGTGAACACATGGCCTTGCAGCATATGACCAGGGCCGAGATCGGAGGGGGCTAAGGACCAATGCACCAGCCCAAGGCCACATGGAGGGCACCCATGTGATCAGGAACCTGAGGAAAAGGGGCTAGGCCCGATTTATGTCAAGAAAATGGGTTTTAAACTTTATTTTATGTTTTTAATTGGATTTTTCAGCGATTTTGTGGGATTTTGGTCATTTTTGGAGGATCTTAGGCCCTTTTTGAGGCCAGATCTTGGGGGGAAGTTGGGAGTTTGATACCAACTTCAAGCCTATATAAACTAGAGGTTCTTGAATCTATGGAAGGGATTCATATCAAGAAAATGATGATGAATTTTTTAGGAAAATCCATTTTTATGCAGGTAATCTATTGAGGAGCGCACCTTTGTGGGCCATTTATGGGAGCTTTGTTCATCCGTTTTCAGTGGCATCAATTTTGATGGGTTTTTGAGATCTAGCAAAACACAACTAGATAATTTTTGTAATCCATTGTCACTTTTATGATGTACATTTGAAGCTTCGAAAAAAAATAAGAAAGCCTCACCCACTGAGACAAAGGCTCGGAGACGTAGGCGAGATTGACGAACTTCATTATCAACTTCTCTTGTTATGGTTTGTTGTTACTTTATGATTATTTCCAAATATGTATATGTTTATATGGCTACCATGTTTCTGCATTAAATATTCCTCTTTCATTCAATTCCTAAATTGTAATTTAACTCATGCTTTAAAACTCAACCATTGTTGTTAAAAGATCTTTTCAGATCAAGTGGCATCAAAGCTAGTTGACAGTTGGTTTTTGATTTTGCATGACTACCAGGAAAATGTCATCTAAAGAGGGACTTTCTCAAGATGAGAAGGATATGAGAAAATCTTCTTTTTCCATGGCAGAGATGGTGAAAGTGTTGTATGAATATTACTTGGAAAGAAAGAGATCGGTTCAAGGGAAATATTCAAAGAACAACAAAAGAAAAGAAGAATTGAAGGAATTGCCTTCTACACCAAATTCAAAAATCATCTCTGTGGTATGCAGTGGAAGTCATTCTTCAATTTCCCATTGTTCCCATCAAGATGGTTCTTTTGGTGCATTTGAAAAACATACAAAAGGTATAGGTTTGAAATTGCTAACCAATATGGGATATGAAGGAAAGGGCCTTGGAAATAAGGGACAAGGTATCTTTAATCCAATAGAGGTTGTGGAAAGACCTCGTTATTTAGGATTGGGATATGGCAAAGAGGATATTGGAGCATTCTCCAAAACATTGGAAGCAAGTGATGCTTCAAATGACCATCCTAAATCATTGCAGGAACAATTCATGAAAGGTGATGGTGTATCACTCCCTGATGGTGATAGTGAATGCTAGTCATCTCCAAAGAAAAGTGAAGATATGCAAGAAAGGTGTAATGGTCATTGTTTTTCCAAATCTCTTTTTTATTATAAAAAACATAATCATGTAATTTGAAACTTGTGGAATATGTATCCTTGTACTTTTGTCATTCACCTAAGAATTGTTTGGCCAAGTGTTAGAAGAGACAATATTTGTACAAGAATTTTATGTCAACCAGGAAGGATACACGACCTAAAGACTCAACTCCACAACGGAAGAAGGAGAAGGGAAAACAAGTTTGGATGCCAAAAAACCGCTGCACTTATTGCAACAAGGGTGGACATCAAAAGGCTAAATTTTGGAAGCTTAATCCGGAGCTTCGTCCAAAGAAGGACAACATATGTACTCACCAAGGAAGAGACATACCAAAAAAGCAAGAGGAACACCATGAAGGAAAGAAAACAATCACTTGGTTTTTCCAGAAGTGGATGTCACATCTTCATTGTAGTTTGCTTCCATTAATGTAATCACACATGTTGAAATGATGACATGTTATAACATCATTTTTGTAGAACATAGTGTTTTTTTTTTATCCTTATGAGTATGTAATCAGTAAGGTCCATTTTTTAACCTTTTGGAGGACCAAAAGGTCTTTAGTGGGGAGGTGTGATCCAGAATTCGATCCAGGAGCCAAGATGGGTCCAGGAAGGCCTAAAAATCAAAGTTCTCAGAATCTCTTCAAAACATATGTGTGCGTAGACCTCATCTATACGAACCCAACACAACTTGAACAAGATGAAATAGATGTCGTATGTGAAATATATCACGATCTGCTCATTTTTCTAAATAGCCAAAAAAATTGCTGAATATACAGTCCGTACATTCCGTACAGTGCTGACGTGGAAGATAAATGTATAGGTCATACGGTCATACAATTGACATGGCAGGGTGAGTTGGAACTGACGTGGGAACGTCCAGATGTGGACAAGTCAGATCGTTACACGTGGAACCACTATAAGGGTGACACGTGGAACATTCGTACGACTGACGTGGAAGGTCCATATGACATGTGGCAATGGGATGATGAGGAAGGTATAGTTGGATGTTGATTGGGTAGACATGTAGGTAGAAAAATGGTCGAATAGGTTGTTGAGAAGTGGCATTTACTTGGGCAAATGTAAAGGTGCCACGTGGCCCAGTCATGGGCTGCAACATGGCACCCATTCATTGGAAAGTTTGGTTGCAAAATTGTTTGGAGTCCACCAGGGTCGAACCTGTGACCTTAGGTCAGAGTGGGGAATGGCTTGCCAGGGGTCGGGCTACCATCCCGCTCACATTGTTACTTAATAAATATAGCCCAAAACCAATAATTAAAGTGATGTGGGTTATTCGTTGGGCGGAGTAAGGGATGGGGCTAGGCGCCAGCCCCCGACGCACTTCATACGACCTGTATATATTCCCAGCTGCTAACCATTGGAGTGGTAAACTGTTGTGAGTTGATTAGCCCCGGTTGCGAGCATATATGCATGTGACCCGGTTATATATTGTTTGACGCAGAGTTTTAGTTGTTAGCCCCGGTCAGCCGGGACAACCCACTAACCAAGGCCGTAGCTAGAGGCTCATAACTGGAGGCTCAAATGAATACATGCGCATGGAGCTTGCAGTGCGCACACATGGCCTTGCAACATATAACTAGGGCTGAGATTGGAGGGGGCTAGGGACCAACGCACCATCCCAAGGTCACATGGAGGGCGCCCATGTGACCAGGAGCTCAAGGAAAAGGGGTTGCACCTGATTTATGCCAATAAAGTGGGTTTTAAACTTTATTTTATGATTTTAATTGGATTTTTCAGCAGTTTTGTGGGATTTTCGTCATTTTTGGAGGATCTTGGGCCCTTTTTGAGGCCAGATCTTGGGGGAAAGTTGGCAGTTTGTTACCAACTTCGGGCCTATATAAAATAGAGGTTA
>JZKD02S1656960.1:120252-131938 GCA_000966675.3 Picea glauca
TCCACCAAAAGGCCACACGATCACGGCCTGCTGGGAACAGCTTCTTCCTTGCCGGTGGTGCAGCTTAATCAGGCTACTGCGGATGATTTTTCACCGGCGGTCGCGCAATGTTGGCCGAAAGTCCTAGCCAACGTTGGAGATCCGGCTCAAACTATCACCTGTAAAACACAGGCAAACTCTCTGCTGAGTTCCCGCAACTCTCTTCTTCAAGCGACAAGGAGCCATGGATGGAAGAAAGCAGCAGCGGGAAGACGAGGTGATGAGGCCACCGGGAATGGTCATGTTCACAAATTGGTGGAAAGAGAGAGGCGGATTAAGATGAAAAGGCTTTGTTCAACGCTGATATCGTTACTCCCCGAAGAATATCAGAAGGTGAGGTTTACTCTATGTCAATTAGATCAATGAAAATATGAAAATCAAAAGAAATGGGTTCATGGTTTTACCTCTGTTTGCGAATTTTGTAGACAAAACATCCATTATCGGACCAACTACTGGAATCCGTTAAATACATTCGTTATTTACAAGATAAGGTAATAGAGCTCGGAAAGAGAAGAGATGACCTAAACCTCTTAGCCACCGTTAAACCATTTTCCAACGACTCTTGTGTTAATACAAACCTGCAAGTACAGACGTTTCCAGCAATTAGGGTTATCGAATTTGGTTCGGGCATTCAAGTAACTGCAAATACTTTCAAGGATCAGATTAACTTCTCCAGTCTTTTAATGGTGTTAGAAGAGGCCGGAGTTGATGTCGTGAGTGCTACGGTTTCTGCAATAAATGATAAGGTTTTTTATAGCATTCAGTCGAAGGTATTCTCTTAGTTATTATACGAAAAACTTAAAGTTGCGATGCTTATCTGGATCCTTTCCTGTTTCTACTTTAAGGTTTCTTTTTTCTTAACCCTGCAGTTCTCAGATTTTCGCCATTTCGATAGCGCTTTCCTGCACGGCAGATTTGGTCAATTGGTTGGTGAAGGAAACCTTCCATCAAATTCAATTGTATAGTAGTATTTAAATTATTTTTATTCTTTGCATGGCTTCATAATTCTGTTAGAATGCAGGGTTATCACTTCTGTTTAAGCTGTATAGAGGTGGAAGAAAGCTGTTGAAGGCTTTGAAGTCAAAATGGATATTCGGGTGTTTTGAGTTTGTCTTGTTATTTTCCTTTCATCTATGTTTTTGTTGCCGCTGTTATCTGTCCATATTATCTGCTGTATGTGAAGTGTGCCCGTGAAATTTTCTGCATGTTCTATAACTTTGTTCTCCTGCCAATTCATTGAGAGCCGGGCAAATTTTCATATATCCTGGACGAAGACAACTGCAGACAACTGTAGAATTTTAGAAAACTTTTGTGTATGTGAGACCTCTGTATAATATTGGAAACTTTACAGAACTATGTATTCGCAACCATTCATGGACAGTACAGCAATTTTCATATATTCATATAATTAGATTTATGTTAATCTTATCTTAATTTCGGATTAAGGAGAAGAATCTAAAAAGACGTGGAGTAAAAACATAACATATATAATTTTATTATGAAGTATTTCATTTTATCTTTTTTTTAATGGATTTAAAATATGTTTTGAATTTCACACATTTTAATTTATTACAACGCTAGGTGGTGTAAATGTATATTTTTATTTTTATTTATTATATTTTTTATTTGAAGTTTTATAACTTTAAATATAACACAGGAAAATTCATTGAAATTTACTATTAAATTTATAATATATATATTTTTATTTCATTTCTATCTTCCAATATTTAAATATTAATATAGCTTTCTATTACATGTTCACAAATAAAATATCTTATTATTTCTATCAAATATTTGTGAATACCAATTTTTTTTCAACATGTGTTTATATTTTTTATTATTTTTACTAAGATATGGTGTTACCAATATTTAACATGTCTTTGACATTTACTATTTTAAAAATTTGTTGTTTATCATATGTTATTTGAACTTTTAATAAGAAGTATCAAATGGTTCTTATAAACAAGAAGACACTTTCATCTTTAAATCCCTTTATTATAAAATATGTTGTAATTTGCATTATTTGTTTAGAGAGTTTCATGGTTTATGGAGAATTTGAATAAGTAAAAAAATGGGCTAGAGATGTTTTACTACCATAAAAATATCACAGATACAAATTGCTTTTGATTGCTACCATATTTATTTGTTAGATAAACTCCCTCGTATGCATATCCCTTGTTTATTTTAAAGAAAATCCTCACCCCTTTAATACCATATAATATATTGAATTGCATTTTAACTATTTTTAAACCGCCATTTTATGATATTGGATTTTCACTAAATCATTTTGCGGAATCTTAAATTTTAGTTACTATTAGATCATCTGCTAACTCATCCTTGGTCATTGGATCTATGACCAAAGACTAATACCACATATTCTAATTATAATTGAGTTATTATTATATAGATCAATACCTTTTTTTGGATTCATCATGTTGGGATTTATATATGATCAAATCCCCTATTGTGGATTGGTCAAACTATGTTTATATGGTGCTAATTGAGAAGTTAGCTCCTAGGGCTAATTAAAGTGGTTTTAGATGCTAGTTGAAGAAGTCGGCCCATCATGGTGAAGAGACACAACCCTAGCGCTCCTCATCTAGTATAAATAAGAGAGGATAGCTCCTCGTTCTTACACTCACTCAATCACTCATCTAGTGCGCAAGTTTTGGAGATAGTTGTAGTTGCCAGAAGAATGAGAGAGAGGCGCATTGCTCAACCTTGAATATTCTCTAGTGTTTGGTCTTTTATCTTGGCATTGTATTGACAATCTATATTAAGGAAGTTTTTGTTGGGTTTTCTCCCCCATGAGTGTTTCCTAAGATACAATGATGTGTACCTTGTGACTGTGTTTCTTTCAATGATCCTTCTTATGCTATTATTGTCTAGTAAATTGAAAATAACTTAATAGCAACTCTAAATTTAACATGGCATTAGAGCTTTACTTAATAGAGCACCTTTCATTGGGTAACCAAAAACTTCATTGTTATGATAAAAGAAAATTAGGGATTTTTATTGGAAGAGAATTTCAGCCTAAAAACCATCTAGGGAAGTGCGCCCTAGCCTAGTGAATTCATTGGCACCTTGAGCACACCTTTTCAGTGGCCAAAGCCTCTGGAAAGTGAAACCCTAGTTTTCACTGGTACTAGAAAACCAAGAAAGTAGAACCAGTACCAGAAGTACCAATCCAGACTTGCGCATGTCCCATTTCAAGGGGTAAAATTTGGATTTTCTAAAAACTGACCGCAACAGCCTACTCGCCTCAGCTCAATGCACCTCCTGGTAAGTTCAAATTCAATTTTTGAGCTTTGAATTTTTGGTCATTTTTCCAGCTCCAAGTCAAGATGTTTGCAAGCACCAAGCTTGTTGGCAAGTTAGAAGGCGTGGAAAACTTTCGTTCCTGGAAGTATAGGATTGCACTCATTATTGAAGAGAATGACCTTGCAAAATTCATAAAGGAAAATGTACGAGAACTCGAAGAAGTTGCAGCTAAAGCAAAGTAAAAGAAGGATATCGTTAGGTCTAAAAGAATCATTGCAAACTCTATTAAAGATCACTTGATCCCTCAAGTGGATTCTAAGAATACTCCAAAAGAGATGTTTGATGCCCTAACCATGATGTATGAAGGAAATAACATTAACTGAAAGATAAACTTGAGAACCCAACTCAAGAATACAAAGATGCAGAAAGGAGAAATAGTTCATGACTATTTCTCTAAGGTTACTCATTTCAAAAAATAATTAGAAGCAATTGGAGATAACTTGGATGAATATGAACTCATCATGACGGCTCTTAATGGTCTCACAATACCTTGGGATGCATTCATCCAAACCATCTGTGCAAGAAAGGAGAAACTCCAATTTCACAGTCCGTGGGAAGAATGTGTTCAAGAAGAAGCAATAGTAGATAACCAAGAAGTAGTAATATTAATGGATGAAGACCAAACCCTAGACGCTCATACTAAAGGAGTAAAGAAAAGGTCTCAGTTCCAAAGGAGACCCATATCCATAAGGAATCCCACTCCCCAAAGAGATTCACCCACTTCCATAAAGAATCTCACCCTCCAAGGAGATTCAAGAAATATCAGAAGAGTCAAAGAAGAGAAACAAACTTCTCCTCTTACCAATGTTATCATTGTGATAATATGGGACATATTGCTAAGAGTTATCCTACTGGAAGGGAAGAATACAAGAAGAGAAATAAAAAAAAAAACATCATTCCCAGGCAGTTGAAGATGATGAGCCACCCACGAAGATGACTAAAGAAGATATTGAAGATTATGTTTTATTTTCTTCCCTCTTAGGATCTGTGACATATGGAGAGGATACTTGGCTCATAGACAGTGGTGCCTCTAAGCACATGATAGGTCAAAGAGACATTCTCTCTAGCCTTACAAAAAAGAACTTTCCCCAGAAAGTTACACTTGGAGATGGTTACCGGTACCTTATCAAAGGAGTGGGAGAATCCACCTACAATATCGATTCAGGGACCCCAATGAAGATGAAGGATGTACTATATGTACCAGGCCTGACAAAGAAATTACTTTCTATATCAACTTTAGATAAGAAAGGTTTCATGGTTGCATTAATAGATGGTGAAGTTCTTATGTGTCCTAAAGGAAAAACCATAGAAGATGCAATTGTCATTGGAACATAAAAAGGTGGCATGTATAAGTTAAAAGGTCACTCATATGCAACTTTGAATCACTCCGCTGAGAGTCCATGTTAACTTTGTCATAGACGACTAGCTCACATCAACTACAAATCCTTACCATTTGTAAGAAAGGTAGTCATAGGTCTAACAAAATTCAAGGTTGATCATGAAGGTGTGTGGAAGGGATGTGTAGAAGGAAAGAACATAAAGAATCCTTCCCTAAAGAGCAACAATAAAGAAGAAGGAATATTGGAGCTCATCCATTCATATGTATGTGGCCCAATGCCATCAACTTCTCTTAGTGGGTATGCATATTATGTGTCATTTATTGATGATTTTTCTCACAAGACTTGGGGTTTATTTCTTGAAATCAAAAGATGACGTATTTGGAAAATTCAAGGACTTCAAAGTCTTGATAGAAAATCTATCCGAAAGAAAAATAAAGATACTCATTTCAAATAATGGACGAGAATACACCTCAAAAAAGTTTGTAAGATTTTGTAGATATGTTGGGATTAAGAGGGAGATCACAACTCCCTATAATCCTTAGAAAAATGGTGTAGCAGAAAGAAAGAATATAACTATAATGGAAGTAGTGAATACTATGATCCAAGATCAATATCTTCCAATGCACTTATGGGAAGAAGCAACAAGAACAATAATTTATGTCCAAAACAAGTTATCCCATAGTGCACTTGGATTCAAAACCCATGAAGAAATGTTCTCCATAAATAAGCGAAAAGTAAGCCATCTCAAAATATTTGGTTGTCCAGTGTTTGTACATATTCTGGAAGAAAGGAGAACTAAGTTGGACCCTTCAGGAAAGAATGGAATATTTGTTGGATACTATGAGATATCTAAGGCCTTCATAATTTACATATCAGGTTACCATCATATTGAGATCAACAGAGATGTAACCTTTGATGAAGATGCAACACTCAAGAAATCAAGAAGATGCCATCTTGTAGAAGCATATGAAAAATAACATGTAACTCCCAGAGCTGCAAAACCTATGAAGGAAGTTATAGTTAACCCTGATGATGAGATTCCAGAAGATCATGATGTAATAGAATCTCAAGAACCTCCCCATATGACGATCTCTCACAAGAGAAAGCTAGCCTAGGAAAGGGAACTAATTCAATATGGAGAGAAGTATGGTGCACCAAAAGGAACCATGAGACAAATCAAGAAACCTAAGACATTATCTAGTTATATGGCTTTGATGTGTGATATCATAGAAAAGGAACCCACTTTTTTTGAAGAATCCATTCAGAAGAAAGAATGGGTGGATGCCATGACAGAAGAATACCAATCCATTCTAAAGAATGATGTATGGGAAATAGTTCCCAGACCGAAGAACAAAGATGTGGTATCTTCCAAATGGTTATATAAGATAAAAACATGTTGCAAAGATAAGTATTGAAAAATATAAAGAAATATTTATAGCTCGTGTCTTTTCTCAAAAGGAAGACATTGATTATGAAAAGACGTTTTCCCCTGTATCCAGATACACTTCTATCAGAACAGTCATATCCACTGAAACCAAGATGAAGTGGAAGTTACACCAGATGAATGTGAAAACAACCTTCTTAAATGGCGTCATTGAATAAGAGGTGTATAGAAGAACCTAAATGGTTTGAAGTTGAAGATAGAAAGACTCATGTCTGTAGGTTGAAGAAGACTCTGTATGGGTTGAAGCAAGCTCCTAGAGCTTGGTATGGAAGAATTGACAGTTCTTGACGAGCTTGGGCTTTACCGAGAGTAAATTTGAATCTAAACATTACTTCAAGGTTATGAATGATGAGCCAGTTATATTATTGTTGTATGTGGATGACTTATTCTTAACTAGAATGAAAATCCCATCATAGATTGTAAGAAGAAGCTCGTTCTAGAGTTTGAGATGAAATACATAGGCCTCATGCATTATTTCTTAGGTATTGAAGTTTGGCAGAGACCCAAGAAGATATTCCTTAACTAAGGGAAGTATGCAGTTGAAATACTGAAGAGGTTTTATATGTTGGAGTATAAATCCATGAACACACCCATGGAAACAAAGTTGAATCTCATGGTGGATACTTCCTTAGAATTGGTTGATGCTACTCTATATAGATAAATCATTGGATCATTGATGTATTTGACGAATACCAGGCCCAATATATGCTTTGATGTGAAAAACTTAAGTCAGTATCTGGTAGAGACCAGACGTGTTCACCTTATAGTTGCAAAGCATGTGATGAGATACCTTAAGGGTACGTTGGAATTTGGTATTTGTTATACTAGAGACCATCACTTCAGAATGTTTGGTTATACTGATTCAGATTGGGCTGGAAGTGTTTCAGATAGAAATAACACTTCAGGATGTTGTTTTAGTATGGGATCAACCATGAATTCATGGCAGAGCAAGAAGAAATCTAGTATTTCTCTTAGCATGGTATAAACAAAATACATTGCAACATGTCCCACCAGTTGTGAAGACATATGGATTCAAAAGTTGTTGACACGTCTATTTGATATGGAGATGGAATCCACCATGATTCCTTTTGATAACCACAGTTGCATAAATATGATGGATAACCATGTGTTCCATGATAAGTCAAAGAACATAGAAATCCGATATCACTACATTCATGATATGGTGTAGAGGAGAGTTGTAAAGCTCCAATATGTTGGAACAAATGAGAAGGTTGCAAATGTGTTGACCAAGCCTCTGTCTCATGTAAATTTTGAATTCTTTCGAGACAAGCTTGGTATAGTTTGAAAGGACCTGCCTCGAAAGGGGAGTGATGTTGATGATACTATGGTATCTTGACCAACGACGGGTAGCTCCTTTAGGATTTTACATTCTAGGGGATTGATCATATGTGGACAGATCCTGAAGGTCTGGTAAGGATAGTCTTTTAGAGTATATGTGCATGTATATGCAAGTTGTGGTTATTAGTAGTAGCTACGTTAGGATTTTATATCCTAGGGAATATTTTGATTCCTAAGAAGATCCCGAAGGTCTAGTAAGAACGGTCTATCAGAGTACCACATGGTAGCTCTGTCAGGATTTTATATCCTAGGGAATCTTATGATTCCTAGGAATATCCCTAAGGTATGTCAGAGTACCACAAATTTGTTTTGTTTCACCTGCTCCATTCTGTTGCTATATGATGATGATGTTGTTTCTCCAGCCTCATGTTATTCATGATGTTGTTTCTCCAACATCGTGTTATTGATGATGTTGTTTCTCCAACCTCGTGTTGTTGATGATGTTGTTGTATTAGCCTTGTGTTGTTGATGATGTTGTATCAACCTAGTGATGTTGATGTTGTTGTTGTATTTTTATACTAACTGATGTTGATGTCTCAGATTCTAGCTCCATGCCGTGAATGATGATGATAATGTTATTCCAGCTCCATGATGTGAACGACGATGATGATGATGATATTCTAGCTCCATGATGTGAATGATGATGATATTGATGATGAGAAACACTTCCGATGATTTATAGATATGTGAATCATTGTTCCATATGGTGATGATGTTGTTTCCCTCTCTCTCTCGTGATGATGTTCTATTATAGAATACCCTTGTTGTTAAGGGGGAGTTTTGAAATATTGTAACTGCAAAGAATATTCTAATTATAATTGGGTTATTATTAAATAGATCAATCCCATTTTGTGGAGTGATCATGTTTGGCTTTGTATATGACCAAATCCCCTATTTTGGATTGGTCAAACAATGTTTATATGGTGCTAATTGAGAATTTGGACCCTAGCGATAATTAAAGTTGTTTAATCCACTAGTTGAAGATGTCAGCCAAGCATGGTGAAGAGAAACAACCCTAGCACTCCTCAACTAGTATAAATAAGAGAGGATAGATCATCATCATTACACTCACTCAATCACTCATCTAGTGCACACGTTTTGGAGATAGTTGTAGTTTCCAGAAGAAGGAGAGAGAGGCACATTTCTTAGTCTTGGATATTCTCTAGTGTTTGGTCTTTTATCTTGGCATTGTATTGGCAATCTATATTAAGGAATTTTTTGCTGGGATTTCTCTCCCATGAGGGTTTCCTAAGATAAAATGTTGTGTACCTTGTGATTGTGTTTCTTTCAGTGATCCTGCTTATGTTATTATTGTCTAGTAAATTGAAAAGAACTTAATAGCATCTCTAAATTTAACAACATGCACCTAGTGTTATGAGATCTTAGGGTTTATAAAGCCCCACATATTTCCACTTTGTAGTTCTTGAGTCATAGATTGCATGTACATGCTTTCAATCCCTATGGTATTTTTGGCCAATGGAATTTCCATATGTCCTACCCATGTCACATCCTTTAATGGCTTATCCAAGAGACATGCCCACGTCATCCCCTATATACCATGTGTCAATATACTCTTGGCATTGGTGAACTTATGGTGTTGAGCCACATATTAAATACCCCTTCTATCTATTAAAAGTCTTTGATGTCACATGAAGGTGAATGAATGAAAGGGGAAGAAGATGAAACCTTCACCCTTTTCCCCAATGAAGTAGATGTGAAGAAGAGAAGAATCAACATGAAAAGAAGGATCAACAAAGGTTTTGGTAGAGGTAAGTGAGGGAAGAGGAAAAACATGGATTGAACGATGAAGTCTAGATGTTTGAAGATAGGATAATAGGTGTGGATGTTTGGGATAGAGTTTTGTGGGGTGGAATTTTTTAAAGGGAGGGATGTGAGTGTCCTATTCTAACCTCCCTACTTTGGGCTACTTAGAATTTAGTCAAATAATGCATGAGGCCATCTTATTTGAATAAGGCCCATTAGATAGGTAGAAAATAGTTGATGTAAAATGGTGTTCCTTATTAGATAAGGCCCACTAAGTAGTTGGTGCTCATTAATAGTGGGATCACAAGTAGTTAGGCGTTTTCTAGTAAGAAACTATTTATAGAGATAGAAGACTATGCAATGTTTTATTAAGGATTGTTGTTAAATTGGATCTTTGTTGAAGTATATTACTCCCTTGGAAATTCTTATCAACATTGATTTGTATTTTGGAATTATAAATACACGTGTCTTATTCTACAAGTTTAATTTCATTATCTCTTATGTTTTATTTTGTGCACTTAGATTTCTCTCAATAATTTCCATTTTTTGTTGTTTCTACTAGTTAAGTATATTGGAAGTGGAATTAAATCTCTTTCCTGAGATATCACACATCTAAATATAATTTTTTTTATCCTAGAGACATGTTTTGATGCATTTAAACACAAATATATTTTATTTCATGGTTAAACACGTAATTTTGTTTAATAATACAGATAGTGAATATAAGTGGAGTCACTTGGTTGGACACGATTTATTATATGTTGGTATCCATCCAAGTAATACCACATTGAATATTATTTTCCTATGGATTTTGAGTTTCCATGTATCCTTGAGTATATCATAATCTCTCTAGGTGCACCTAAAAGTATCCTTACATAAGCCTCTCGACCATCCTATTTAAATAGTATGCTAAGAAGAACACTCGAGGAGATCACCATCGTGTATCAACGAATTGGATAACACAACTAAGTATAAATTGTCTATCACCCTTAGTTGGTGCCATGAAATATTTGGCTAATTATTATTGTTGGAAACCCATAGGTATATGAAAGGGCCATAGAATTTGAGTCTCCTTTGTCCTTAAGACTTTTCAAACCCTAGATTTTGTAGTATAAGAGAAAAATTCATACATAATTGAAAATATTATGAATTTGTGAATTTCAGTAGTGCAATAGTACTTGGACTGGAGAAATACACCTATTGGAGTTTTTTTAAAACAATATTGAGTCCTACCAATGGACTTATAGGATATTATCTCAAAAAAATGCTTGTGTGAAGTTGATTACATTAGTATATCTCTCTAGTAACAACTTTTGGTGGACCCAACCATACTATTCTAAGTTACCTATTTCCATAGTGTCCTAAGAAGAAGTTGGTCGCATTCGTGTAACTCTCAAATGATCCTTTTGGTTAACCTCATGGTGAATCGATTCCGCTAAGAAATATACCATGGATACCAATATTAGTGATCTTGACACCAAGAATAATGACATAAATTACACTATCTAGACATAATATTCCCATATTTTTAAAATCAACTCCAAAATTCACACCTTGAACAAAATAGGTGTTCCAATCATATACATGCAAAAACAAATTGATATGCTAAAAACTCATATTTGGACCATGAGATCATATGGTAAGAGAAATAATAGGATCCACAAAGTGATAAATCTTACAAGGATGCAATGCATCATAATAGATAACCCTTTTAGTATAACCATCTATTGTTGGATCATGTTGTCATTGATGCCAAAGAATTGATGTCAAAGGATTGATGTCAAAGGAACAATGTTTTTTCATAGTATGTTGATTTAGTATGTATTTTCATTGATTAATGTCAACTGAACTCATTGATATATGATGCATAGATGAAAATGGATCAATGTGTTGTCTTTGATATATGATGCATCGATGATGTCATGCATAGATGAAGATGGATCAATGTGTTGTCATATGCTGCATAGTTGGATTGATGTAAATATGATGCATTATTTTCTTATCATGTTTGATAAGGAGTACAAATGGATGAAATCCAAAGTGGTCCCCTTATGGTGAAATCCCTCACGGGAAGACACTCTATGGTTGAGTTATCCTAGAAGTATGGTTAGATAACCCATGCTTAATTATGGAATAATGAGATGAAGATCAATGAATTTGTTAGTGAAACTATCCTAGATGGATAGTTCTTTTCGTTCCATTTCCGGTGGTATGTGGAACATCACATAACTCCTCACAGTTTGAGAGTTATGGCCTTATGAAGTTGGAGGACCCTCATATGTTGGCTAGAAGCCCCAAAAAGTCAAATAAGTCAAAGTGATTATAAAGAAGAAATTATTTAAATAATAAAGTGAAGTGATAAAGTCAAAGAGGATTATTTAAATAATAAAGTAAATGGAGAACTTTCTAATTATGGAAA
>JZKD02S1656960.1:131948-145663 GCA_000966675.3 Picea glauca
CCTCATGAACACTATTTAATAATATCCAATTAGAAATGTTATTTTAAGATATAAATACAGTTTAGCTAATCTTTTAGGATTATTATTAAATTAATTATGCTTAATAATCAAGGGTTGTTACATTTACTCTGCAATTATTGGATGATAATGCTACATTGATATAACACTTGCATTTTGTGGTTGAAAAGGATTGAATTTCTCTATTACTGATTCACCCCCCCTCTCAGTAATCCAACAATTGAAATCAGAGCAGGTTCCTTCATAGATTAGTTTAACCACTCAAAGGTAGATCATGGAGAGCTACAACATGTATAAAAATGGAATACCACAGTTTGATTGACATAAGTATGCATTTTGAAGCAGAATGATGAAAACATATATACAGGTGCACGAATTTGAAATTTGGCAATCTGTTGTAGATGGATACAAAGAACTAGCATTTCCGCCGACAAATGAAAGAACAATAAAACTCGGGAAAAATAATTCCAAAGACACAAATGAACTTATGAATGGTATTTGTGAATCAGTACACACCAGAGTTATACATTGTAAATCCGCTAAAGATATTTGGGACAAGCTTCAAAATATTTATGAAGGAGATTCAAAAGTCAGAGCAGCAAAGCTTCAAATTTACAGAGGTCATTTNCTCAGTAATCCAACAATTGAAATCAGAGCAGGTTCCTTCATAGATTAGTTTAACCACTGAAAGGTAGATCATGGAGAGATACAACATGTATAAAAATGGAATACCACAGTTTGATTGACATAAGTATGCATTTTGAAGCAGAATGATGAAAACATATATACAGGTGCACGAATTTGAAATTTTGCAATCTGTTGTAGATGGATACAAAGAACTAGCATTTCCCCCGACAAATGAAAGAGCAATAAAACTCGAGAAAAATAATTCCAAAGACACAAATGAACTTCTGAATGGTATTTGTGAATCAGTATACACCAGAGTTATACATTGTAAATCCGCTAAAGATATTTGGGACAAGCTTCAAAATATTTATGAAGGAGATTCAAAAGTCAGAGCAGCAAAGCTTCAAATTTACAGAGGTCATTTTGAACAACTAAAGATGAAGGAAGACGAGAATATTGTAGTTTCCTTCTTATGAGTCGATGAAACTGTAAATGCAATCCTAGGATTGAGAGAAAAAATTAAAGACTCTATAATTGTTCAAAAGGTACTAAGATCTCTTCCTATGAGATTTGATCCTAAGATATCAACACTAGAAGAAAGAGCAGATCTAGACTCAATAAACATGGACAAACTACATGGAATATTCACATCATATGAAATGAAATCTAAATAGGAAAATCCACATATAAAATAAGCAGCTTTCAAAGAATCCAAAAGGTCAAAGCAAAAGGGAAAGAAAAAGGAAAAAAACATATTAGCAACAGTGACATCTCGGAAGATGATGAATAAATGGCCAATTTTGTCAAAATATTGAACAAAGGAACCAATGACAGATATAAAGGTAAGTTTTCATTGATTTTTTTTAATTGTGATGGTATTGGTCATTTTGCTAGCAAATTTCCTCATAAGAAAAATAAGAGGAACTATGAAGATTACTCAAATAGAAAACAAACATATAAAGTCAAAAGAACCACAAAGAAAGATTTCAAGAAAATCTTATGCACCAAAGAAGACAACTCCTCATTAGATGAAGATTAATTCAGTGACAGTGAGATAGAAAGAGTTATATTCATGTAGTAGAAGACTATGATAAAGAAGACACTGAAGAAGAATATGAAGAGGCAAAAGTTGACCACCAATAAGTATTGATTTGTTCCATAGAAGTTATAAGAAGAGAAAAGAAGAAAAACAAGAAGCTACAAGCTGAACTAGACAAGAAAGAAGAAACTCAGGAACTAGAAGAAATGATCACAAATTTGAAGGTTCAAATAGAACAAGATAAAAGAATTGAAGAAGTACTCAAAGAATAGCTAGAAGAAAGAGGCAGGATCATTGGAAATTTGGAAGAAGAGATTGTCACATTAAGAAAGGATATTCAAGAGAAAAATATGCAGAACAACTCAAACGTTTTGGATAACATTATCAGTAGTCAAAAGCCTCATCATGAAAAGTCTAGACTTGGATACAAACAAAAAAAAAGGATCAAGCTCCAAAACAACAGAACAAGAATCATATCCAAAAAGTTATGCAGAAACAATCAAAGGGGATATGAAGACCTACACAGAAGATTACAGGGACACTCCTCCACTGAGAAGATTCAGATTTCAGAATCAATGACTGACAGATAGGCCTCAGGAAGAAGAAGGATTAAGAAGAGAAACTCCTTTCAGAAGATCTTCAACTCCCAGGTATCAAACTATCTCTTTTGGTTTATGTTATGCATGTAATAATTTTGGAAATAAATCTATGAATTGCAGAGATAACAACATGAACATAAATAACTTTGAAATTCATACCCAAAAGGGTTATATAAGAAGGCCCAGTGAAACACAGAGAAGAAGTTACAACAGGTTTGAATCATTGAGCATTGAAGTGGAATGCTACAAGTGTAACAAATTTGGACACATGGCCAGAGATTGCAGAATGACAGTTCCTCCTAGAGAACCAAAATAGAACAACAACAGTCACATATAGGAGCCTCAAAAGAGAACATGGATAAGAAATCAAAATCAATATATCAATGAAGAATGCACACTCGCTCTACAATATAAGCAGAAGAAACATGGTTGGTATGTTGACAGTGGATGTTCAAAACACATGACAGGTGATAAATACATGTTTCTTACATTAAGAAAGGAAAGAGATGGATCAGTCTCCTTCGGAAATGATGATTCAGCTAAAATCATTGGAAATGACATAGTCAAAATTGGAAACAAGAATACCAAGGAAGAAAATGTTCTGCTAGTAGAAGATATGAAACATAATATTTTAAGTGTGAGTCAAATGTGTGACCAAGTTCATAAAGTTACTTTTGATTCACAAAAGTGTGAGATAAGAGAAAAATTTTCAAGAAAATTGATTGCAATAGCTGCAAGAACTTCAAGCAACATATATGTATTAAGTGAAATTGGAAATGAAAAGTGTTGTCTAGGAAAGGAAGATGAAAGATGATTATGGCATAGAATAATAGGTCAAATACACTTTGATAACCTTGTCAAAGTCAACAAAAAGGAAGTAGTTAGAGAAATGCCCTAGATTATGAAACCAAACAACACTTTATGCAAGCATTGTCAACAAGGAAATAAAACAAAGACCATGTTTAAATCAAAGGAATATTCAATAACAATACCACTGGAAATTGTACATACTGATCTAGTTGGACCAACTACAACAAAGGTTTTAAGAGGTGAGAAATACTTTATGTTATTAGTTGATGATTATACAAGAATGATTGCAGTTTGTTTTCTCATGAATAAGTCAAAGCTTTTGAAAACTTCAAGGTCTACAAGGAAATGGTTGAAAATGATTCAAAAATCAAATGTTTCAGATCTTATAATGGAGGAGAGTTCACTTCAAAGGAATTTATGGACTACTACANTTCTTTCTTGAAATCTCCCTTAGCATAATGATCTTGATGATTTCTATTAGGCTCATTCCTATTGAAGGGAGGTTTGAATCCTTTCCTCCTCTAAATGGACTTCACATTTTTCTTTTCCTTCCAAGATTTATGCAGGGATTCTCTTCCCTAGCCTTGCTCATACAGGCATTTATCCTTCTTGATGGCCTCAGTCAAGGCCTTGGGTTTATAATACTTGATATTTTACTTATAAAAGGTTGGAAATCCACCTGCATTTTTACTTTCTCATCACCAATGAACCTAACATACTTTAAGAATTCCAAGAACTTCTTCTCGTACTCTGCCATAGTCATGCTTCCCAACCTGATTTCAAAGAACTCCTGCATTTTCTTGTCACATAAATTCTCTTAAAGGTACTCCTTCTAGAAGTACTTCTTGAACTTCTTCCAAGTGATCCTACTTTCATTAACATGTTCCACTTGCTTCAGTTAGTACCAGCACATTCCAACTTTCCCATGTAAATGGTAGGTGGAAATCCTGGCTTCCAGATTTGATGAATAGTTATGAAACTGAAAATATCTTTGGAGTCCAATCAACCATGCTTAGACATCATCTTCCCTTTATCTTTCACCACCGAAGGAAGGTGGCTTGAGATTCCTCATATCTCCTTGAAAACTATCTACCTCATGTTTCCTTCTTTGGTGTCTAACATGAGACACCTCTAGACTGCTTATGGGATCATTCACTGCATAAAAATTTCTTTCTAAGTAAGGAGGTGAGTGGTGTCCATGAGCTTTTCTAGCACTTTTGGAATAACCAGATCTTCCAAGATCATCCCTTCTTTCATGGAACCTGCCTTATTCCTCTTGTCTTAAGTTTGATGCCTTCTTTGTTTGTCTTTGCAACTAATTTAATCTCTTCAAAACTCGAGCATTTATCTTAATTTTCTCTCTCATCAGTCTCTCATTGTCTACTTTGTAGCTCTGTACTTCCATCTTCAGGCTTCTTACCATTTCTAGTAACGTTTCATGTTCTCCTTTTCCCTTGCAACCATTGGACTTTGTCTCTGCATTACCAACTCTAGTATTCTGGCCTTCAACCTCCTTATCATGACTAGAGGATCCCTCGCCTTATTCCATTTCCTCAATACACATCCTAATTTTATGTGTTTAGACCCCTTAATTCTACAAAATGTGCAAGCAACCATTTTTTTAGAATTATGCATATGATTAAAAAAAAATCCAAACCATGATACAGGTCTCTTTTTTTTTTTTTTTTTCATAGAGATCATATCCCATTCTCTAAAAATAACAGTGTCCAGTTATCCTTGGCTGACATAAAATATCATCTTACATAGGTGCTTCCTTCAAACCACCTTCCCAGGTGACCACGACTAGAAACCACGGCTAAATCCTTCCTTAACACTTTTTTGTCTCGAAGACCACCAATTCATCCCTTAGCCCTCCTTCCCTTATCTCTCAATATGAATATGACCACGGTCATGACCCTGTGCTTAGCTGAAAAAGCACTTGTCCAGAGCTTCAAGACTTCATAATTTTCAGCCAGGATCGGATCAAGGATCCTCTTTCTCTTTCACAATCAACGATCGATATCCACTTCGGAACTCTGCACTTCGGGGGTATCAACTTTCCCCTCTTTCCTCCTCCCAGAACACTTTTACTGGTATTTCATGATCTGTCGACGGGTGCCCTCCCACAAATCAGCGGCTGTGAATCACTTCAGCTCTTCGGGCTTTGAAAGTTTCAAACATTCCTCCTGCACTTTCTCCCGGAGTGCTTTCACTCGAAGTCGATGATCCTTCGACATGTGTCTTATGGAATCAATGGTCGATACGTATTCCTGCCTTCGAGCCTTCGAGATTTTTTGACCCAATGCTACCTGTCACATCTTTCCCCTCCAGAGTGCCCAGTCTCTAGACTACACGATTTGTCCCCATGTGGAAAAATACTAGAAGTGGACACGTGGCCCAATCAGGTGGGTGACACATGTCACGTTCTAACTGAATTTTCAATACTCCAAATTCTCAAAACTTACTGACAATTGGAACACATTCCATGTGTCCACATCATCCCAGGTGACATCCGCAAGCCACGTCACTTTGAAAATTATGGGGTCCAAATCACCTCCTGGTGACATCATCGTGCCCCATCACTTCATCTCTTCGGGATTCGGGACTTCAGGAGTTTCCATACTAGCACACTTCCAATTCTCCAAAACTTTGCATTCCCGAACTAGCCAACCTGTCGCCATGTGTCCTCTTGGATCGAATGACTACGATTTCTTCAGGTATCCGGACTTCAGAAATATCAAATTTCAAAACCTCCTCGAAGTACATGGGATTCTACCACATGTCCTCTTGAATTGGATCATTGAGGCTTACTTCGGGTCTTCACCCGAAATCCATAGATTTACGCCATGTCTCTTCTGGATCAGGCGGCCCAAATTCAGCTTGGGCGATCTGATGTTTGAGATTTACTCCAAATGATCTGATGCTTGAGATCTATTTCAGATGATCAGACGATTTATATTTACTTTGGCTCTCCGACTCTTCAGGATTCGAGAGTTTCAAATCTCAACTAAAAACCTCTCGAACAGATTTCTCCTGAGTTATTGATCTGTGACACGTACCTCATGGTGATTGACAGTCAAGATATACTTTGGCTATACAAAGTCTCTATGTTCAAGCCCTAATGTGTCACATCATTGCATGCCTTTCAATTTGAAGGGGCACACATCGACGATTTGGAGCAACCCGCTTTTTTCCCAGAAATTCTCCTGATACTGGCACGTAACCCCTTAGGGAAACCATGGTTTGGATTGTGGGACCGGCTTGGAAAATTATCTCCCATGCAACTTGGTTCCCTACAATGACTCCTATCTGTTGATCTCACTCCCCAATGGGATCCGACGATTGTGACCTTAACCCTAGTTTCCTTTACATCGGACGACCCCTGTTCACCTGTCCTCTGATCCAACAATCCCAGATCTCTCCTGATCTTACATTGGGGATCACTCCCAAATTTGAAGGGGGACGGTCACGATCCTTAGAACCCCTTACACGGGTCTCTGATGTTCTATCCCCTACGTAGATTCTACAACGCCATTCCTCCTAATATTTTCAACTCCACTGTCATAATTTGATCTCAGCCCCAAGACTCTGACCAATAGACCCAGCCCATACCAGCCCAATGTTTCAACCAGAAGCTCTGATACCAAACTGTAACATACCCAGCCACCCATAGGTTGGGGTACACTACCTACAAGCCATCCCTTGGGCTTCTTTCTCTTACCGATACTTTAAAAAAAAAATGCATAAAAGAAAAGACTTTAACGACATGCACAACAGTAGTCAGCAAGCATGCATAGTCTAAATATTCAATTAAACGATAATTAAATATACAACGGAAATACATTCATATACATGTAAATGATACCATAACAGAGAGCACTTATCTTTATGAAAGATGACAACAACTAGTTGCAGACCAAGGATGGTCCACCTAATCGTAGACACTACTGTTCCAAATCTCAACAACAGTGTCACCCCTGAGCCAGGGATATGAATCCACAAGGATGGTTCTAGAATGTTACTTGGCTTCCCAAACCAGTCAGCACCCAAGATCTCACAGGCTTCCCAGCTCTCACAACAATCCAAATACCAAGCTCTCTTCTACCCAACTTGTAGCACCCGAGAGAACACACCTCCACCCTTCTCTTCCATGCAATCCCTTAGACATTCCTTATCCTTTATCAGGATCTAGCACAACTGGTCCAGAATCACAATGCTGGAACTCTCAGGATTCGCAGCTGTGAGCAATGTTGGACACAGGCCAACACATCTTAGACATGCAGGCCTCAAGTCGCGGCTTGATCACACCAGAAACCACTACAACCAACTATATCGTGGCTAATTCTTCGACAGTTCAGTTCCCTTTCCCAATCCAAGACATGGAGAAGGATGGATCAATGAATGGGTAAATGGGTGCATGAAATTGTGTGAGGTAAAATGAATGAATGTACAGGGAATCAATGAACAAGCCATCAGTCGAACCCCCCCATCAGACCCAAGGCGGGTTCAAGTAACCTCATGGGGAAATCAAGAGCCTTCCCCAAGAATCTCACCTAACCAATCCCCTCCCTTAGGAAAAAAGGGTAATTAACATAAGAATAAACACTTAGCCCCTCAATATCCCTCTCTTGTGGAATCATAGCCCCTTATAACTTTATTCCTTGTCTATCTAGCAGACAACGATGTATTTATTATTAATAATGATAGGAAACATTACATGTTTTGGGAACACTAGCCTTTTAATAATTGTTTGGGCACATTGTCCTCTCAGCATTGTAACAATACATTATTTAAAATGGGGGTTGAAAACCTAGGGTGTTACACTCGACAAGAGCACCAGCTCTGTAATGCAAGACTGAGCTTACAGAACTCAGCACCATCTGAGAAGAGGATTCAATCCTCAACAGATAACAATCCGTCAATAGGTACGCAACCTATCAGTAGTGTTGCATGTGTATGTATGCACCCTAGCAGTAGTACAGATCGTGTATGTACGCGACCAATATTTACTACAGTTTGCATGTTCCTTCTAAACAATTAGGGTTTTCTATCCTTGAAAAAATTAGATCCTCTGCAACCTTCAGTCACATCTAGTTCTTCCTTTCAGTGTCCAATCTGTACCATCATCAATCACAACACATATATGCTCTCCAAAAACTTACTCATGCTTCTCAACCATACAATATGAATGTCACTAAATCATAAGTAACCAGTATACTATGGCAACCATATCGTTACTAAAACATAAGAGTGTTTCTCACTCTATCAATCAACCAACATAACCATATCACAACATCCATACCAAGAATTCCTTAAGAATTCACCATACAATAAGAAAGAGTATCCATACTAGAATTTATATGGCAGATCTGAGCCCATAAAACACATATCTGGAAATTTCTTCAGACTTTAAGAACCTGACATCAACTCACACTCAAAACTCCATGACTTCCTCCAACTGTATGCGCTCTGACCTTCTTCAACCTGTGTGTGTACGCTCTCTGGCTCACTGCAGCTCATGTATGTACATGCTCTAGCCCACTGCTACTCGCGTACTCCTTCAAAAACTAGGGTTTCTAAACTTCTGAAACTTTCGCCATCAAGATCTCAGACTTACGAAAAATTTGATGCTTCCACAAGATTCTCCAGTCAATCTCTCTCTCAAAATAGATCTTCAATATATGCTCAAGAGATATATTTTTACAAGAGACACTTGCCTCTTATTTATACTCTCCAAGTAGCTTCCTTAGCAGCATCTTCTTGGCCACTTTGTCCACATAGTCACCTATGTCCAACTTTGTCCAATTGGCCACTTGTCCATATATCCAGCATCCACTTTACCACTTAACCCACTTTCCTCATTTTAGGGTTAACCCTTTTATAACCACTTTCCATAATTAGAAAGTTCTCCATTTACTTTATTATTTAAATAATCCTCTTTGACTTTATCACTTCACTTTATTATTTAAATAATTTCTTCTTTATAATCACTTTGACTTATTTGACTTTTTGGGGCTTCTAGCCAACATATGAGGGTCCTCCAACTTCATAAGGCCATAACTCTCAAACTGTGAGGAGTTATGTGATGTTCCACATACCACCGGAAATGGAACGAAAAGAACTATCCATCTAGGATAGTTTCACTAACAAATTCATTGATCTTCATCTCATTATTCCATAATTAAGCATGGGTTATCTAACCATACTTCTAGGATAACTCAACCATAGAGTGTCTTCCCGTGAGGGATTTCACCATAAGGGGACCACTTTGGATTTCATCCATTTGTACTCCTTATCAAACATGATAAGAAAATAATGCATCATATTTACATCAATCCAACTATGCAGCATATGACAACACATTGATCCATCTTCATCTATGCATGACATCATCGATGCATCATATATCAAAGACAACACATTGATCCATTTTCATCTATGCATCATATATCAATGAGTTCAGTTGACATTAATCAATGAAAATACATACTAAATCAACATACTATGAAAAAACATTGTTCCTTTGACATCAATCCTTTGACATCAATTCTTTGGCATCAATGACAACATGATCCAACAATAGATGGTTATACTAAAAGGGTTATCTATTATGATGCATTGCATCCTTGTAAGATTTATCACTTTGTGGATCCTATTATTTCTCTTACCATATGATCTCATGGTCCAAATATGAGTTTTTAGCATATCAATTTGTTTTTGCATGTATATGATTGGAACACCTATTTTGTTCAAGGTGTGAATTTTGGAGTTGATTTTAAAAATATGGGAATATTATGTCTAGATAGTGTAATTTATGTCATTATTCTTGGTGTCAAGATCACTAATATTGGTATCCATGGTATATTTCTTAGCGGAATCGATTCACCATGAGGTTAACCAAAAGGATCATTTGAGAGTTACACGAATGCGACCAACTTCTTCTTAGGACACTATGGAAATAGGTAACTTAGAATAGTATGGTTGGGTCCACCAAAAGTTGTTACTAGAGAGATATACTAATGTAATCAACTTCACACAAGCATTTTTTTGAGATAATATCCTATAAGTCCATTGGTAGGACTCAATATTGTTTTAAAAAAACTCCAATAGGTGTATTTCTCCAGTCCAAGTACTATTGCACTACTGAAATTCACAAATTCATAATATTTTCAATTATGTATGAATTTTTCTCTTATACTACAAAATCTAGGGTTTGAAAAGTCTTAAGGACAAAGGAGACTCAAATTCTATGGCCCTTTCATATACCTATGGGTTTCCAACAATAATAATTAGCCAAATATTTCATGGCACCAACTAAGGGTGATAGACAATTTATACTTAGTTGTGTTATCCAATTCGTTGATACACGATGGTGATCTCCTCGAGTGTTCTTCTTAGCATACTATTTAAATAGGATGGTCGAGAGGCTTATGTAAGGATACTTTTAGGTGCACCTAGAGAGATTATGATATACTCAAGGATACATGGAAACTCAAAATCCATAGGAAAATAATATTCAATGTGGTATTACTTGGATGGATACCAACATATAATAAATCGTGTCCAACCAAGTGACTCCACTTATATTCACTATCTGTATTATTAAACAAAATTACGTGTTTAACCATGAAATAAAATATATTTGTGTTTAAATGCATCAAAACATGTCTCTAGGATAAAAAAAATTATATTTAGATGTGTGATATCTCAGGAAAGAGATTTAATTCCACTTCCAATATACTTAACTAGTAGAAACAACAAAAAATGGAAATTATTGAGAGAAATCTAAGTGCACAAAATAAAACATAAGAGATAATGAAATTAAACTTGTAGAATAAGACACGTGTATTTATAATTCCAAAATACAAATCAATGTTGATAAGAATTTCCAAGGGAGTAATATACTTCAACAAAGATCCAATTTAACAACAATCCTTAATAAAACATTGCATAGTCTTCTATCTCTATAAATAGTTTCTTACTAGAAAACGCCTAACTACTTGTGATCCCACTATTAATGAGCACCAACTACTTAGTGGGCCTTATCTAATAAGGAACACCATTTTACATCAACTATTTTCTACCTATCTAATGGGCCTTATTCAAATAAGATGGCCTCATGCATTATTTGACTAAATTCTAAGTAGCCCAAAGTAGGGAGGTTAGAATAGGACACTCACATCCCTCCCTTTAAAAAATTCCACCCCACAAAACTCTATCCCAAACATCCACACCTATTATCCTATCTTCAAACATCTAGACTTCATCGTTCAATCCATGTTTTTCCTCTTCCCTCACTTACCTCTACCAAAACCTTTGTTGATCCTTCTTTTCATGTTGATTCTTCTCTTCTTCACATCTACTTCATTGGGGAAAAGGGTGAAGGTTTCATCTTCTTCCCCTTTCATTCATTCACCTTCATGTGACATCAAAGACTTTTAATAGATAGAAGGGGTATTTAATATGTGGCTCAACACCATAAGTTCACCAATGCCAAGAGTATATTGACACATGGTATATAGGGGATGACGTGGGCATGTCTCTTGGATAAGCCATTAAAGGATGTGACATGGGTAGGACATATGGAAATTCCATTGGCCAAAAATACCATAGGGATTGAAAGCATGTACATGCAATCTATGACTCAAGAACTACAAAGTGGAAATATGTGGGGCTTTATAAACCCTAAGATCTCATAACACTAGGTGCATGTTGTTAAATTTAGAGATGCTATTAAGTTCTTTTCAATTTACTAGACAATAATAACATAAGCAGGATCACTGAAAGAAACACAATCACAAGGTACACAACATTTTATCTTAGGAAACCCTCATGGGAGAGAAATCCCAGCAAAAAATTCCTTAATATAGATTGCCAATACAATGCCAAGATAAAAGACCAAACACTAGAGAATATCCAAGACTAAGAAATGTGCCTCTCTCTCCTTCTTCTGGAAACTACAACTATCTCCAAAACGTGTGCACTAGATGAGTGATTGAGTGAGTGTAATGATGATGATCTATCCTCTCTTATTTATACTAGTTGAGGAGTGCTAGGGTTGTTTCTCTTCACCATGCTTGGCTGACATCTTCAACTAGTGGATTAAACAACTTTAATTATCGCTAGGGTCCAAATTCTCAATTAGCACCATATAAACATTGTTTGACCAATCCAAAATAGGGGATTTGGTCATATACAAAGCCAAACATGATCACTCCACAAAATGGGATTGATCTATTTAATAATAACCCAATTATAATTAGAATATTCTTTGCAGTTACAATATTTCAAAACTCCCCCTTAACAACAAGGGTATTCTATAATAGAACATCATCACGAGAGAGAGAGGGAAACAACATCATCACCATATGGAACAATGATTCACATATCTATAAATCATCGGAAGTGTTTCTCATCATCAATATCATCATCATTCACATCATGGAGCTAGAATATCATCATCATCATCGTCGTTCACATCATGGAGCTGGAATAACATTATCATCATCATTCACGGCATGGAGCTAGAATCTGAGACATCAACATCAGTTAGTATAAAAATACAACAACAACATCAACATCACTAGGTTGATACAACATCATCAACAACACAAGGCTAATACAACAACATCATCAACAACACGAGGTTGGAGAAACAACATCATCAATAACACGATGTTGGAGAAACAACATCATGAATAACATGAGGCTGGAGAAACAACATCATCATCATATAGCAACAGAATGGAGCAGGTGAAACAAAACAAATTTGTGGTACTCTGACATACCTTAGGGATATTCCTAGGAATCATAAGATTCCCTAGGATATAAAATCCTGACAGAGCTACCATGTGGTACTCTGATAGACCGTTCTTACTAGACCTTCGGGATCTTCTTAGGAATCAAAATATTCCCTAGGATATAAAATCCTAACGTAGCTACTACTAATAACCACAACTTGCATATACATGCACATATACTCTAAAAGACTATCCTTACCAGACCTTCAGGATCTGTCCACATATGATCAATCCCCTAGAATGTAAAATCCTAAAGGAGCTACCCGTCGTTGGTCAAGATACCATAGTATCATCAACATCACTCCCCTTTCGAGGCAGGTCCTTTCAAACTATACCAAGCTTGTCTCGAAAGAATTCAAAATTTACATGAGACAGAGGCTTGGTCAACACATTTGCAACCTTCTCATTTGTTCCAACATATTGGAGCTTTACAACTCTCCTCTACACCATATCATGAATGTAGTGATATCGGATTTCTATGTTCTTTGACTTATCATGGAACACATGGTTATCCATCATATTTATGCAACTGTGGTTATCAAAAGGAATCATGGTGGATTCCATCTCCATATCAAATAGACGTGTCAACAACTTTTGAATCCATATGTCTTCACAACTGGTGGGACATGTTGCAATGTATTTTGTTTATACCATGCTAAGAGAAATACTAGATTTCTTCTTGCTCTGCCATGAATTCATGGTTGATCCCATACTAAAACAACATCCTGAAGTGTTATTTCTATCTGAAACACTTCCAGCCCAATCTGAATCAGTATAACCAAACATTCTGAAGTGATGGTCTCTAGTATAACAAATACCAAA
>JZKD02S1656971.1:41224-55926 GCA_000966675.3 Picea glauca
CCATATAACTCTTCAATAAATCTTTTTATCATACCATCAAACCTTTGAAATTGATAATAGGCTTCTCAAGGTCCTTGTTATTTATGTGGACTATTTGTGCCAACCATGGAACATAATGCACTGAAAAGAACAATAAACTATTGTAAGAACTAGTGGTGATTAAGGTCGTGGTTCATCATCCTTGAGAAAAGACAAAATCTCACATATATTCTACATTTAAAACTCCATGAAGCCTAAGCCAACCTCCATACTAACAAGAACTAAATAAAGTCTATTTTATTTTTTTTTAAATTGCAGTATGATGTAAGTCAGTTATTCCTTGCATCATAGGTAATGTTGCATATTGACATCGTAGTTCTCTAGCATCACAAGGAAAAATTGTGAGAACAATGATTGTTATCACAGACCTTTGGTTTCATTACTTTGTTATCCTCAAAGGTTTGAGGCTAGGGTTAAAGTAGTTGTCACTCGCAATGTGCCTTCTCTCTGCAAAAATCATGTATTGCATACTACAAACCTATGAATATTTAAATCAAAACATTGTAAATATTCAAATTGTATTAGTTACAACAATTTTTCTTTTAGAAATTGTCTCTAAAAAGGAAGCAAGCATTGCTAATATTTTTAGTTCATCTACCAAACAACTAAGAAAATCAAACTTCCAATTCTTCATGACCATTTATTACTTGTAGGTTACTTTACTCGAAGGAATGAAAACTTGGTTTTGGTCTTGATATTTGAATATCATCCTTAGATAAGGTTTTCCATTAGAGTTGGAGTTGCTTTTGGGAATATGTAGATTAAACACAAGCTAATTAGTTATTGGGACCCATATAACCCCATTATTAAGTAAAGTTTTTAGTTGACATTGAATAACCAACCTTTATACCAAGAGCTTGTTTTCCCTATGATCAAAATTGAAAAGAAAATCTAAACTACTTATATGACGAATACAATGCACTAAAACTTATTTTCTATATTATTCAACATCTTATTTTAAGAAACATCTTATTTTTTATATTATTCAAAATTAAACTAAAATTTGTTACAATATTAAAAATTATTATTATAATATTTTTAAAAATAAAACTAAAACTTATTACAATATTTTAATAAAATATAAATTATTATAAAAAATTAATATATTAAAAATCAAATAAAAAGTAAGATGAAAAATGTCAAATAAGAAATGTTGTAAAAGTGGAAATAAAACCATATAGCATAACCTTTCATGCTTAAATGTAAAGTGAGATTGCATCTAGTTATTCAACGGAGTGAGATTGCATTTAGTTAAAGTAGTTGGTTGATTCATTTAATTCATAGAATTTTGGAAAAAAGAGATATAAAAAATAGTGATTGAAGTTAAAAATTAAAAATTATTTATAATTTTTTTTAAAGAATTGTTAATTGGATTTAAATGTGTAGTTAGATCTTGTACTTAGTTAGAGAAAATGTTATCTTTCCATTTAGGTTAAATTTTTCCTTGTAATAATTTTCATTTGGAAATAAGAGATATAAAAAATAGTGATTGAAGTTAAAAATTAAAAATTATTTATAATTTTTTTAAAGAATTGTTAATTGGATTTAAATGTATAGTTAGATCTTGTACTTAGTTAGAGAAAATGTTATCTTTCCATTTAGGTTCATTTTTTCCTTGTAATAATTTTCACGTAATAATTTTCACTTTTCTTGAGGTGAATATTTACCCTTATTTAAAAGCTAAAAGATGATGGAATACATGCATTTGTAAAAATTACAAATATTTACCCTTATTTAAAAGCTAAAAGATGATGGAATACATGCATTTGTAAAAATTACAAATTAGATTTAAAAGATACTTAAAATTCACTAAAGTTCATGTGTGTTTTTAAATAATTTTTATTCATTATAATGTATTTACTTTTCATAAATAAAAAATTTTGAAATAAAAAACTAAATTAATATACTCTTTGCTAACTTTGTAAATAACACTATTTCAAAAATTAAACTAAAACAATACAAAGTAATATAAATTGCAATTAATTTTAACATATATTTTAATCAATATTTTTCTTCACACAAACCCACTCCAACTATCTATTTCAACAACGCTATGAATATATAGTCATTATCATCTATGACACTTTCAAACTTATAAATTTGGTAAACTATGTTTCCTTATTTTTAGTAGTTCTAAAAAGCTTTGCTAAAGAGTTGTTTGAGGGTTTGTAGGGTTTGAACATGGTTTTGATATTCTTCTTAGACAAAAGTTTGGAGATATGATTAGTGGTGCCTTGGATGTAGGGGAGAGAAATGAGAGCACGAGGTGGGGAGGAGGACGCGAAGATTTTTGGTTTAGAATTGTTGGCTTAGCTGAACAAATGGTTAATTTGAGAGAGAGAGTAGCCATTGGATAACAGGGCTTAGGTTACGTGGGATTTTTCCTATGAAATGAATTGAGGGTCAGATATGTGAATGGCTCAAGTAATCGAGGTTTTTAGGACAACCGATTTTTGTGCAGGATGATGGTGGGAGCTGACATAAACGTATATATCGGTATGAGTATTCTTCCTATAAACTTAGTGGGAGAAGGAACCATCGAGGCAACGTGAGATAAGGACATCCAAGAAGGGTAAATAGTTGACTTTTTAGATTTCCATAGTGAATTGAATGTGAGGGGAAAGGCTATTGAGATGATTGAGGAAAGATATCAAATTGGACTGACCATGAAGCTTAATGACAAAAGTGTCATCCACAAACCTAAACCAACACTTAGATTTGAAATGAAAACTACTTACTACCTTGTCTTTAAGGCCTTGGAATTTTCCAAAGTATAAATTAGTTTTGAGTTTATGGTTGTTGGTTGGAATCCTTTTTATTATCGAATGAACAACTCTCTTTCATTTCCATGCTTTTCAAAATCGGAACGTTAACAGAAAATGTGACTAGTTGTTGTTCCTTGGCTATTAGGTTAAGAAATTTTTCTCCTTCCTTTTTTCCAAATTGACATGGGAAAACCTTGTTAAAAGAGGCTTCCATAGACCCTCAATATGTCATCTCTGCGAAATCCAGAAGGAAACAACAGACCACCCTCTGGATGAGTGCACCTATGCAACTGATATTTAGGACTGGGTAGCAATGGGATTCCACCAAACAGATAGGGTAAAGGGAGATATTACAACTACTTTAGAGAATTGGAAGGCACTCTACAGTGAAAATGAAGTGGTTAACCTATGTCGGGGGTTAACTCCCGGAATGGTCATCTGGGAAATACGGAAAGAAAGAAACATGAGACTCTTTAAGAATGAAAGTTACCCAATCTCTAAGATTGTGGACACTATCAAAACACAATTAAGGGAGAGAGTGCAGAGCAAGAACTTTACGTGCCAAAAAAACATGACATCTCCCCATGATCTTCGAATCCTTCTCTGGTTACAATTGAAAGATTGGATCCTTAACTTACCTGCCCCTCGTGCACCGCGTATTCTCAGTGATGTCAAGACATGGTCCCTGCCTAAGATAAGCTTCTTGAAATTGAATTTCGATGGCGCATCCAAAGGCAACCCCGAAAAGGCCGGAGCAGGGAGAGTTTTCAAAGATAGAGGGGGGGATATTATCCCCCTATATGCAGCTATCATTGGAAGCACCAAAAACAATACAGTTGAGTCCAAGGGTGATTTTAAGAACCCCCCCTAAATTTATATATATAATAAATGGGTGAATCCCCATGATACATAGGAAAAGTTGAAGGTTATTTTCTCAATTATATAATATGTATATATAATGTTTTGGTGAATCTTTTAGTCAATTATATAATCTTGTAAAATCTTAGCGAATCTTTCACTGAATTACAAAATCTTGTAAAATCTTGGCAAATTTTTCATTGAATTATAAAACCTTGTAAAGTCTTGGAATTTTTTTTGATAAAGTATAAAACCCATATATAATAATAGGGAAATGTATTCATTAAACTGTAATATACTCATTTTACATATTTGGAAAAATAAACAAAGTTTGTCCATCCTTTAGACAATGTTTCAAGCATCAGGGGTTTTGTTTGTCAAGGTTTTTCCAAGGGCTTACATAACATCAAGGATGGGAACTAGGGAAGAGTGTTCCAAGGGCTTACATAAGGAAGGAGTGGAATGAATTGTTGGTTTTTATTCAAAGGTATATAACATGTGAGGGAAGGTATAATTCAACTTCCATGTATCACATTAGATTATTGGAACATTTCACAGGTACTCAACCAGTCAATATTCCCTATTTTCTTTGGCAAAGCCTCGTAAAAATGTCCAAGAAGGTCAAATACAATCATGCTAAGGCTGAGACCAGACTTTTTCATTGTGGTTTGATTAAATTACTCATCATTGAAGAACTAAAAAAAAGGCAGAAAACATGGGGGTATTTTTTGTTTTGGTCTGAGTTCACCTCTGAAGAAGATCCTGAGAATCCTCTTGGAAAGAAGAAGAGAGTCAATAAAGGAAAGAATCGTATTTCACCTAATACAACAGAGGCATCCACCAACATGAAAAGGAGAAGGATAGATTTCCTCGATAATCCTAAGGATGAAAACATGGTCAGAATGAAAAGAGCTAAAGTGGTTGCTTGGAAGGAGAGGCTTAAGGAATATAGAGTGCTGGAAATATTTATGAAGAAAGAGAATGCTACCTTGAAATCCCATATTGCAATAGTTTCCTCACAGAAACACAAGTTATGAAACTATCGATCCATATAAAGACCAACAATTAGTTTCCCTTGGCAATGTGGGATAATCCCCACTACATGAAAAATGAAGCACCAAGGAATGATGGAATCAGGATGCCAAACTCAAGTAGTAAGTACCTTGTCCAAGCGTCGAACCCATCAGGTCTCATCTATCAGGGTCTAGGGAAAGAAGATTAGCTTTGAAAGAAACTTCATGCCTATTATCATTCAAAGAACAAGGGATTATATTTAACAAATGTTGGTTACCATAGACACACTTTCCTTTTCGACTGGTGTTTTCTCATTGCAATACAAGCAATGGAACAACTCGTTCTTCCTCCCGGATTTGATAAAAATGAGTATGGACATTGGATGCCAATGTTTTCCTTTGAAAGAAACTTCATGCCTATCATAATTTAAAGGAAAAGGGATTCTCTTTAAAAAATGCAGGTTACCATAGATGCACTTTCCTCGCCAACTCTTGTTCTCTCATTGAAATACAAGCAATGCAACAGTTCGTTATTCCCCTTGGATTTGAGAAAAATGAGTATGGACGCTAATGTTTTCCTCTCACAACAATTGTGATATAGGATTCCATCAATACAATATTACTTAGAGTTGTTGATAATGCCATTGGTGGCATTTCCATTTCAGGGAAAAGAGGGATTGCCAAGATAGTAATGGCACGTGGATTGCATGCTATACTTCTATCTATTGGAGTTATTGTGGGATCTATAGACAACTTTGAACTATTGTGTCTTGAAGAATGGGAAAGAGTACTAGAGAATTGATTAAAGTATAGTGCTAATAGTACATTGAAAACCTTTGAAATATCACAAAGCATCCACAAAGAATACTCGATTCTTGGAAGAAGGCTGTGACATCAAAAACTATTGCTAACAATGGAAACAAATCCACAAAGTCAGAAGATAAGACGTTCAAGTCTATTTAAGTTGAGGATAATGTTGTTAAACCTGAGTATTTTTCAAAATAATTGATCAAATTTTACAGCTGGAAAATAAATGGCATATCAGGTGCCAGAGCATTTGGTGGAAAAATATCCAGAAAATATGATTTGGAATCTCTCCAAATCTGAGTTGAAATATTCCTTGATATGTATTTGTGGTCAAAGGAAATCAAGTAGCTCTAAATTTGAAGGAAATCATCCAGCATTCGATTAGAAACATATTCAATATTGTCAAAGAGGATTATCATTCAAATCATTTTAGCATCCCATTTTCAAATAAGGAAGAACTTGTCGAAGACACATTCCTATGCCAGATGAAAATAGTAATGGGAGCCATCCTTGTTTTTTTACTAAGGGGATTGGTAACTACTAACTGGACAGAGTGACCTGGGTTAGGTCCGATATCAAAATGACATAGACTATAGTGAGGTGAACAAGGCATAAAGAGAGACTACAATCCAATCATATTGATATTTTTTTGTTATTACTGATAGAAGGTATTCTTTCCTCCTGAAACAATTGAAATATAGGTTGAGGAATCTGATCAGGATTGACAAAATATTATTTTCTCCAAAACTGTACAGTAACCAAGTCCAAATAGATACTGTCACATGATCCATACTGAAATTATGATCACATGGATTAGGAGGTAGGGGACTTCTTTACAGTAGGTTGTTAAACCCCTTATCCTCGCTAGATAATAAGCTTGTTACCCCAAGCAAGGGATAGAGGAAAGCAAAAGAAGGAAAAATATATCTTTTTCCTCTTCATCGAGATTCGAGAGTGCCATAACTAATTTTAAGCCTCCTTTTTATGTCCGAAGGAAGTACTTTAGATATTTTTTACAATTGGGATTTTGAATAATCCAAAGAATTCTTTCCATGAAATAGTGCACCAATGACTTTCATAGATAAGGGGAACCCATCACAAGCATCCAAAAACTATCTAAATACAGAATGTGGCTAGTGGAAGGCATGCATGCTAATAATATTTTGAGAATGTTCTCTGTTGAGGCTTGTCAATTTGTAAATGGATGACCCTCCAATTTCTAAGATGGTAAAATAATTGTTATTGCAAGAAATAACTAAAATTAGGCTACCAGCATGAGGGGAAGTGAAGGAAAGATGTCCCTAGGGCCTAACCAGTGAAAATAATGTATGCAACTACTCACCACGATCCACATCATCTAAAATTATTGGGTTGAAAACATGAGAGATGGCGTCTGAACATCACTATGCCTTCATTGATGTCATACATTAAATGAACCTCTCCAGTCAAATCCTTGTAAAGTTTCCTTTGTAATGATGTTAAAGAGCTCTTAGCTACAACTTCTCTTATGTAAAATAAAAAGCAGGACTGATTGTGGCTCATATGACTTTAGCTAGTGACAGTCACTACATCATGGATGCCAAGTTGAGGTGGAGGGTCCAACTTGAATGCAATGGGACCCATTTGATGCATCGTGGTGTAGGGATCATATTGAATGGGCTTGAGCTTATGATGTTGATTTTTGAAGCACTACTTGTCCAAATGCAACCTGTTATTCCTCAAATTGCATTGCATTTTGAATATGTTCTTGATCAGATCTTCACGACAAATATATGTTATAGTTTTTCCTTTGGCACCAATGAAAATTAAAAAATTCATAAAGTGTGTGCAACGAAACAATTCTTTGAATTTTCTAGAAGATATTATCACCTTGATGGAACATCAGTCACCCTAAATTGCCATTTTGAAATCAAGCTAGAAAGTTTTTCATTGACAGGCCCTTGCAAGGCCCATTTAGTATCAGCACATAATCTCCATGAAGATATCTCAGGTATGTCCTAGGTAGTTTAGCAGTGGAAAAAAGATATTGATATTAGAAGCATTTGTTTTATTTTACTGGTGCATTGATCATACTACGGATAAGCCCTTTGATATGACAACCTGCAGGAAAGGAGTTTGAGTGATTATGGAATAGATTTACTTTATGAATCTGCAAGGAAGTTTAGTAGAATGAACTCTTTAAGGAAGCATTTCAATCAGCTACAACAACAAGGTAAGCAACCAACAATCATAAATTGGATCTGTGATTTGTTTTATGGGTCTGCAAGGAAGTTTACTTGCATGAACTCTTTAAGGCAACATTCCAATGAGCTGCAGCAACAAGGTAAACAATGAGCATTCATAAATCAGATTTGTGATGCATCTCCTAGTCCATACGTCAACCATTTTGAGTTGACAATTCTTCATGATATCTACTAGTTAGATCATTTGCAGCAGTTCTGGATCATCCCTTTGAAAATATGGTAGTAGAAACAATAGTAAAACAAATTAATGAAGCTCTGTAAATCATTGAAGATACAGTCTTCTTACCCAGAACTCAATTCATGACATCAAGGTATGTCTTTGAGGAAGAATTCATAAAGCAAGATGGTCTTTCTTTCTTACACTAGTACTACTACTAGCTCTTATTTAATTCGCCCAGAACATGTGAGCTTGGGTTGCCTGCACATCATGATTTCAGAATGGTAACCTTACATATGCAAGTAATAAATTTCATGTAGAAGAAATTGATCCCAAGGGCACAACAACCATGCCAAGTTCAGTCCATATTTGTGCCCAGTCTTTTTCAGTAGTTTTAAAAGACATTTTTCAATTTTCATTTAGGGGAATGCCCTTTATACTTCTGTTTTTTGGAGGATTTGGTTACAAATTGACTGGATCCACATATATCATGAAAGGAAGGTGTTCCACTAACAAAATCATCACAGGAAAGGGTAGTGACTCTTGGTTGCATGGCCAAGGGAAAGGGGGTCTTATCACCCACTTACATGGCTTGGATGAGGTCTCTTCCGAAAACTTTCCTCTTCCAGTGGACACTAGCCCAATAGGACGCCCTATCATTTTCTCAGTATTGTTCATTGCATCCACAAAGTATTGTTCTCTACTCTAGAAAGCATTTGGAAGCTCTGCAATACATTGCATCGTTATTTTGTCAATAATTTCTTATAAAACAAACTTGCCATTAAGATTTGCATGCTTACATATCTTATTAATCTTCATCAACTATTCAACTGATTGAGGGATCATTTATGGAGATGGATCCTATTGATCTGGCTTAACCCTCTCAACATATTCAAATTTCACAGGAATCTGAATACATTCATTCCCTACATGCAATGTAACAGTGTCTTGAGCTATAATAAAAGGTAACCAATGATTCACAAAGTCATGCCCTAACAAAACATCACAACCCAAAATAATATGTAAGTAGTGTACAGTGAATTTCTCTGCCATTAAGAATGATAGGAAGTCTCTCAGATCGATGTTTGATATATTATCAGCTCATGATTTATAGCCCTGAATCCGGTTTCATGTTGTTCCTAGAAATATTGAAGGATAACATTATACCTAGCAGATCAGATCATTGATCCCGTGTCTATTTGTGCATCTAGCTAATATAGCTTGTATCAAAAAAACTTTGAAGTGATAGTAATGACAAGCCTATCTTTTAATCCGAGAATTCTTATGCATTAACAATGTCTTTCAACAGAGTCATTACTTATCTTTTCTCGAGGGAAAACCTCAAGAGATTCATCTGGAACATGTGCCAAAGCAATGGCTTCTCTTTGCTGCTCTGTCCTTTCTAGTCATTCTTCTTCTGAGTCAAATACTGTAGGATATTTTTCTTGGTCCTCTAGTAATGTTCTTATTTCCTCTTGGTCCTGACCAATACCCTATTTTAATTCAGCCATAAGCATAAGCTTTTGTTGCATAGTTTCCTACAACTGAAATATATTTTCTGCCCTTTGTCTCCTATGCATCCTTGCTTGAATAGTGTTGGGATGGTATTGTGGGTAATGAGTATAGAGTGTATCCATTGGCTAAGGAAAACATGAATGAGGATTCTTCTTTCTATGTGTGAGAACCTTGGGGGCTTTGGAAACAGGTTTTGACAAAGTGGCTACATCAATCACCATGTTCCACAAGTGTAGATTAGAAAGTTGAACAGTGAGTTGAGAGATGTAAGAAGCATGAAACCTTTGATGGAGAAAATGATAGCGAGAGACATAATTTTTCAAGCCGGAGGGAATGAAGACTAGCTAACATGGCTTCTTCTAGGGGTTCACTATGGATCATTTTAACAGATAAGAAATTAATGTCGGAAAATTCATCAGGAGAATGTGTGTCATTTTCAGAAAGAGAAGTTAAATAAGTACAAGATGAAGGAGACTATACACTAGATTCAGAAGAATAAATCAAAGGAAAACTGAATTCAGGATCAAATTCTAGACTCTAAAGGAGAATGAGAAAGAAGATCCCATTCTGTTGGATCCAATGTTGCAGAAAATACTGTTGCAACCTTCTTTCCAAATTTAGTCCTGGTTTTCTCGGGACACTTGGATGCCCAATGTCCTTTTTGTTTACAAATAAAACACCCGCCTTATTTCCTTTTGTTGGGTCGATGCCAGACATAGGATGTTATTTTGCCTAGATACTCAACAAAGGGTGTCTATCTCTTGTATATGTGCCTTAAAGGTTTACGGTTTTTGCAGGAGTAACTGGCATACCACTGTTTGTAGGGATGACCAAAAGTAGGTTTGAGGGAACCTATTGCAGTGTTTACTTATAAACATCTAATGATGCTTGAGTGCTTTTGCATATTTCTTTTGAACACATTGCCTTTGAATTGTTCTAACAATAATATCATCCAATGATGCTAATGACTGACTGTCTACTTACAACTTATGATCAAGCATGTATTCTTTGACAAGCTCAGGAATATGACCTTGCAGAGCAGCCAAATAATGGTGAAGGTAGGCAATGTTAGAGGAGTCAACTGCCTTGTAGAGAAGCTTATGCATTTCACACTTAAATTTATCCAAAAGGGCTAAATTATAAATTATTTGAGACATAAATAAGTTGGCATAATGTTCAGTGTCCATTGGGGCTTGGCCAAAGAACTCATGGCTTACAACTTCAAACAAATAGTATCAGAAGATTGAGTTACTTTAGTTGTTTTCTCCTGTGGTAATCCATACCACCAGTTTTTTATCATACCTACGAAACCCCATATTAATCGGAAAGTAAGCTCTTGCCAGATGACTTTGTCTTTGAGAATAGATTTATGTATGTTAGCCTATCCTTCCCATGAGGCAATTACATCAGCGAGTTTCCGATGTGTGAGGCAATCTATGTTACTTACATGGCTTGGATGAGGTCTCTTCCGAAAACTTTCCTCTTCCAGTGGACACTAGCCCAATAGGACGCCCTATCATTTTTTCAGTATTGTTCATTGCATCCACAAAGTATTTTTCTCTACTCTAGAAATCATTTGGAAGCTCTACAATACATTGCATCGTTATTTTGTCAATAATTTCTTATAAAACAAACTCGCCATTAAGATTTGCATGCTTACATATCTTCTTAATCTTCATTATCTGTTCAACTGATTGAGGGATCATTTATGGAGATGGATCCTATTGATCTGGCTTAACCCTTTCAGCATATTCAAATTTCACAGGAATCTGAATAGATTCATTCCCTACATGCAATGTAACAGTGTCTTGAGCTATAATAAAAGGTAACCAATGATTCACAAAGTCATGCCCTAACAAAACATCACAACCCAAAATAATATGTATGTAGTGTACAATGAATTTATCTACCATTAAGAATGATAGGAAGTCTCTCAGATCGATGTTTGATATATTATTAGCTCATGATTTATAGCCCTGAATCTGGTTTCATGTTGTTCCCAAAAATATTGAAGGATAACATTATACCTAGCAGATGAGATCATTGATCCCGTGTCTATTTGTGCATCTAGCTAATATAGCTTGTATCAAAAAAACTTTGAAGTGATACTAATGACAAGCCTATATTTTAATCCGAGAATTCTTATGCATTAACAATGTCTTTCAACAGAGTCATTACTTATCTTTTCTCGAGGGAAAACCTCAAGAGATTCATCTGGAACATGTGCCAAAGCAATGGCTTCTCTTTGCTGCTCTGTCCTTTCTAGTCATTCTTCTTCTGAGTCAAATACTGTAGGATATTTTTCTTGGTCCTCTAGTAATGTTCTTATTTCCTCTTGGTCCTGATCAATACCCTATTTTAATTCAGCCATAAGCATAAGCTTTTGTTGCATAGTTTCCTACAAATGAAATATATTTTCTGCCCTTTGTCTCCTATGCATCCTTGCTTGAATAGTGTTGGGATGGTATTGTGGGTAATGAGTATAGAGTGTATCCATTGGCTAAGAAAAACATGAATGAGGATTCTTCTTTCTATGTGTGGGAACCTTGGGGGCTTTGGAAACAGGTTTTGACAAAGTGGCTACATCAATCACCATGTTCCACAAGTGTAGATTAGAAAGTTGAACAGTGAGTCGAGAGATGTAAGAAGCATGAAACCTTTGATGGCGAAAATGATAGCGAAAGACATAATTTTTCAAGACGGAGGGAATGAAGACTAGCTAACGGGGCTTCTTCTGGGGGTTCACTATGGAGCATTTTAATAGATAAAAACTTAATGTCGGGAAATTCATCAGGAGAATGTGGGTCATTTTCAGAAAGAGAAGTTAAATAAGTACAAGATGAAGGAGACTATACACTAGATTCAGAAGAATAAATCAAAGGAAAATTGAATTCAGGATCAAAGTCTAGACTCTAAATGAGAATGAGAAAGAAGATCCCATTCTGTTGGATCCAATGTTGCAGAAAATACTGCTATAACCTTCTTGCCAAATTTAGTCCTGGTTTTCTTGGGACACTTGGATGCCCAATGTCCTTTTTGTTTACAAATAAAATACCCGCCTTATTTCCTTTTGTTGGGTCGATGCCAGACATAGGATGTTCTTTTGCCTAGATACTCAACAGAGGGCGTATATCTCTTGTATATGTACCTTAAAGGTTTACGTTTTTTGCAGGAGTAACTGGCATACCACTGTTTGTAGGGATGACCAAAAGTAGGTTTGAGGGAACCTATTGCAGTGTTTACTTATAAACATCTAATGATGCTTGAGTGCTTTTGCATATTTCTTTTGAACACATTGCCTTTGAATTTTTCTAACAATAATATCATCCAATGATGCTAATGACTGACTGTCTACTTGCAACTTATGATCAAGCATGTATTCTTTGACAAGCTCAGGAATATGACCTTGCATAGAAGCCAAATAATGGTGAAGGTAGGAAATGTTAGAGGAGTCAACTGCCTTGTAGAGAAGCTTATGCATTTCACACTTAAATTTATCCAAAAGGGCTAAATTATAAATTCTTTGAGACATAAATAAGTTAGCATAATGTTCAGTGTCCATTGGGGCTTGACCAAAGAACTTATGGCTTACGACTTCAACCATTGCAACAATAGTATCAGAAGATTGAGTTACTTTAGTTGTTTTCTCCTGTGGTAATCCATACCACCAGTTTTTTATCATACCTGCGAAACCCCATATTAATCGCAAAGTAAGCTCTTTCCAGGTGACTTTGTCTTTGAGAATAGATTTATGTATGTTAGCCTAGCCTTCCCATGAGGCAATTACATCAGCAATTTATCGATGTGTGAGGAAATCTATGTTACTGTTAGGGCCATAGCTAGAAATATTTGTACCGGAATAGAAGTACCAAAAAATGTATTATCCAATCCAGGAATGTTTTTACACTTTCACCTCTGAGATTCCTTAAGCTCAAACCAGATATGGAATGCCTGAGTCTTTGACTATCCATTCTAGTGGTTCATCTTCTTTGATGTCAACCTCTCTTCTAATTTTATGCCGTATTTCTTCTTCAGAATTATAATCAGGTTCTATGTGATGTGTTACAATTTTGGTATCATATTATATCATGTTAGCAGTATGATTATCTTTCCATTCTTTGAAATCTGCTACAAATTTATGATACCTCTCTATTATCTTTTGAGATTTTGACAGAGTGACTTGGGAATAAACTAGATGAATTGCATTCCTTCTGTATAAACCTCTTAAAACTTTAGAGGTGATAGCAAGATGACTGGAGATACCTTGAAATGACTGGTCATCCTTTGGAAAAAAAGGGTCATCCCCTGAAGCCGATGCAACATTGTACCCATTTGGAATCTAAAAATACAAAATGAAGGAAAGACAATCAACACAAAAAAAAATACTGTCAGGACAAAATCCATTTGGCCATAGATCAATAGATTCAAATTTTCGAGAAAGATAAAGGAAAAGGCAAGGCTAAGAAGATTCAAATTGCCAAGTTGGCCATGTCTTTCTTTCTATGGTTACTTATTATGCTGAAATAATGTACATTAGCACTAATTTTTTTCATGGTTGTTATCTGCATGCATTTCATTTCTATTATGGATAGAACAAAACACTCTTGAAGACTTCCCATTGAGTAGAAGTGAGAAAACATCATTCTAACTTATTCTACTAACTAATGCATTTAGTTTGCTTCATCTAAGAATGATTTTAAATACACAAGTTTTGAGCTATATGAAAACTGCTATCTATTGTAGAAAACATCTGTGTTAAAAGGATTCTAGAAACACATTGAAGATGTCAGCAATATGTTAAGGGAAAGATGCTCTGATAAAGAAGAGGTGTATCTTGGCTACTATTTTCAAGAACATTACTTTCAGTTAGATCTCATTACCCAAACCCACTGATAAGTATTGTGACTTTGTTTCCTATTCCTTAGATATGATCTGAAACTAAAACTGAAACTTCTAAATTTGAACTGAAACTAATCTACTAATTTTGGACAACAACCTAACCTGGAAAAGGTTGAGGTTAGCACATGCATGCACCCTCTAACTTCTCCATAATTTCTCCACCATTATATAACCACACTTGAATTATCAATGATATGCTTAGTGCACCATGAAGATACGAAGACTACAAAGTGTTGTTGATGAATCTGTTGTTGCAAAGCCTACTCATGCATAATTTTTTTTTATTGTAGAACATGTTATCACTCCAAGAAACCCTTTGTGGTTGCAGACCAAAGGTGCTTGGTAACTTGAGAAATTATAAATAATGAAAGGTTGGATCAATGGGATAACAGAAAGTAACTAATGA
>JZKD02S1656971.1:73492-91169 GCA_000966675.3 Picea glauca
TATATTTGTAAATAAATAAATTTGTTCAAACATATAATATTATTTTTTGGTTTTCGTTCCTAAACTCTCAACACACTTTCAATAAAATTTGTATTTGTTTTTATAGGATTCCATCTGGAGACGAAACTAGCTCAAATAATTAAGGTGCAGGTCAGTGTTGGAAATAGGACAACTAAAACAGGTGATACTTAAGATACTTCATAAGCTCATAGAGAAAGTGAAAAGAAAATATAGAGGTAAGCTTTCTAAATACACAGGTCATTAGAGGTTGTTTAAACAAACTAAGGTAACATTTTTTCAAATTTGCCATATAAAGGGTTAGATGACAGGAATATTTTCAGTTTCATAATCTTCAAATAAAATTATTTAATTTGAATGAATACATTAACCCTAAAACAGTCAGTCATAATTTTTGTTCCTAAATATATTCGAAAATCAGTCCCGAACTGTAGTGACCCTTTGTATATTAAGCCATTCAATTGCTGCCTTGTTTTTTGTCTATCTTTTGGCCTAACTTTCAGTGAGTCACTATTTTCCCAAGTCTTCGTGAAGGAATAAAAGTTTTTCATTTTAAACCTCAGGGATTTCGAAACAGATCTTAATAAGAAAGCTGGTCTTCACAACTACTCAATCTTCTGCTAAGCCAAGGAACATTTATAGCGATCCTAACTTTCCTAGGTTTTTCAACAGCGTCGAAAAAATCAAAGCTTGCTTGAACAGGATGTCCCTTAAATTTTTTATTATTCTCCCCTGTCTCCCTGGGACGAAGGTCTTGTGAAGGTCAAAGGAAGGTTGATACCGAGTAATCAAAATAAGTTGACAGACCTCCGATAAAAAATATTACACATATCTCAACCCTAATATGAACTGATTGCTCCCACCTTCGTGATGTTGTAAAAATAAATACTAAGACAGGTGGTGAAAGGAAATTCAGAAATGATTGCCCCCACCTAGTCCATTAAGACGATGAAAGGAAATTCAGAAATGATTGCCCTCATCTTAGCGTTTAAACGCATAAATATTTTCCGAAGTGGTGAAAATAAATTCAGTTAAAAAAGGGGCCAGACAACTTCACCGGGGTACTGAACAGGCTCGCTGGCAGTGAAGCAATGTCTGAGAGATCTGTAAGGCTGTTACGCATAAATATCAATCTACTCTGGTAACCAACATTTTCTGAAAGCTTGATCATTTCCCCAAATTCTGATAGGACTTCCCTATGAAAAATTGTATAATAGTGTTCTTTTAATGCAAGCTAAGAATCATGAGATCTGTTGAATATCCTAGGGTCGTTTTGACTTTCTTAAAACATCCCCAAAGTTAGTAGGAGAAAGGGAAGGTTGTGAAAGAAACTTCAGCTGTTTTTAGAAAAAGTATCTGAGTTCAAAAAAGTTTTTTCTGAAGTACAAAACGAAGTTTTCCCCCATCCTTTCTATCTTTTTTCTTGAATGTTGATTTTAGCCTGTGACTCCATTTACCCAATATTGGCACCTGGTCTACTGTTCTTCCTTCCTCACAGGGAAGTGGGATCCCTAGTTTGATCCTATGTTGGAGCCGCCCTTGTTTTTAACCTTCCGAAAAATTTTCAATTTTTGAAGCGTGAAATCTAAGATTGATTTTCTTGTTCCTTCCGAGATCTTAAAACTTTGAAATCTTGTCGCCTGAATAGAAATGTTTTTCCTACTATAAAGAAAAATAAATCCATTTTCGAAATTGTGTTTGCTCTTTGTTTTATTTCGGGATATCGCAAGTCGGATACTTTAAATCTTTGAATTCACAAATCCCGAGTCGCGAATGCTGCAAACTCGCCTTTAAATTTTCACCCAAGACTTTAACTAGGGTAAATTTTTTAACTCATCAGTGGACGTTGTCAGGAATTCGTGTCTCGGCATTCGTCAAACCCAAGTTTTTGTTCCTACAAACCCAAGAGCCGAGAACGCGATAACCCTGGTCAAAGATTAAAGGTAAAACTAACCATGGTTAAATTTGGTGCTCAGCATTTCGCCACTCGTCACTTTCTTCCATAAAGTTAAGGCATCTAAAATTCTGATTCATGAAGTTGCGACATGATTAAAGCAAGATTAATTAGTAACCTAATCTAAGATTTTCTTCCCGTACCTTGAAGCCTTAATTTTCGCCACATCGCGGTATCGCGACTCGGCATACCATTCCCCCAAAAATCTGTCTTCGAACTTCCGAGTCGCGATATGGAAAATAGATAAATTATGAAATTAATGACTCTCCAAATCATAATTACTATTAATTGAATCCAAGTCGGCCCTCGCAGCCTCGCGAGTTAAAGATTCAAATTGTTGAAAGGAAATCCATGATGCAGTGATAAGCGAGAAAATGGTTAACGTTGCTAAGTTCAAAATTTTTTAAATAAAAAATAAAACGAGATGCATCCCGTCCCGCGCATCGAGGTTTGCGCATTTCCCAAAGCACCTGTTGCTCTCCATACCCCAATTGCCTGTCAAGCCGCCAAACATTGATGACATTAATGAAGAATTAGGGTAAATCCACGAATAAATATGATCGGATTTTTACGCAATCTATTTGTTGTTAATTGCGATTGGACAGACTTATTACGAAGAATACAGAAGTTTCAAATATATACGGGAGTCTCATTTGTTGTAATAAAACTTTTTATAAGCGGCACAGCTCGTCTCTTTCAGAGTGAATTAACTTCTGCATCTATACGCATGTTTATCACAGAAGAGCGAAAATGCCAGCTTCAGTCATGGCTCCATGGAAAGCGATGAAGGAAAATGTTGAAGTTACAAGTCCAGGCTCAGATAATGTCTCTGATACTTCACCCCGAAGTATCGAATCAATTTTTGACTGGTCGCAGGTGTCCAATGTTCTGCAGGCAGAATTAGTTGATTACTCAAACGATTCTGATGGCAACGAAAGAGACAATTTGCACACCAAATATAAAATAGTCGTCCAGTCCGGGATGCACAGAATAGCAACCAGGCCCCAGCGTCTCCCTTACTACAACATGATCCGCTAGGCTTTGGATCATGTGGACCTTCCCACCAGAACAATTATGAACAGAAAGTGAGTGGCCATCGGAACTTTCCGGCCAGAGCATTTACAAGACATGTATAAGCTGCCTTCCACAGCTGAATATACATATGGTGCGGATTTCTTGGAAGAATTCAAGGAAAAAGAGTGCGTTCAATACGACAAAACCATGCTTGGTTTGATCAAAGACTGGGTTTCGCGACCCGGGAAATTCAGGGCAAATGATCAGGGCATCTATTCTATTTCTTCTTTAGAGCCACAATACAAGTATGTGGCCATGATGACATGTCGCTTGTTCGGGCGAGAAGATACCTCGCATTTCCATGTCTCCTGGGTGCCTCTCATATTTCGAGTCGTTGAAGGTTGCTCATTCAATTGGGCAAAAATGCTCTCGGACAGCTTAGCCAACAGGGTCATAGAGTATCGAGAGAAAAAGGCAGGCGGAAAACCCTCAGTGTTTTACATGTCGGCATATATCATGGATGCGATATGTTCCATGACACCTTTCCCCTTGATGAATTGGGCTTAGAATCCAACCCAAGCAAAACCAGTGCACGAATACCATGATAAATTATGGAAAAGTAAAGCTGGAACATTCCCATACGAGATTTTCAATTGGGTGATGGTGCCCCTGCACATCATTATTTTTTATCGCCTGCCACCTCGCATATCGGATAGTGTTTCAACAGGTCTGAGTGGTGTCGCAGATTGGTATGTAGAAGCAGAGTTCTCATACATCAAAGTTTTCGGGGCTTCTGTTCCCCCTCATGCGCTACCTTTGTTCATTCCCGATAAACTAGCTTGTCGAGAAGTTGCATGGCAAACAGTAATCGGAGGCGTAAGCAAGGAACTCAAGGGATATTCAAAGAAGGTATGGCCTTATTTTCCCATTTGAATGAATTCATATTCTTTATTAGATTTTGGGCATGCTAAATCCGAGGCTACTGCCCTGGAGGACCTGAAGTTGGCCTCCATTGAGATTAAAAAATACGATCCACAGAAAATTGTGAGTAATCATCTAGCTCATGTTGGGCTTAAGAGATTCGAACATGAGAATTCCCCCTCGGATGACATTTTTTGAGGAGCAAGATCTTATGAAGAGGTGTTAGCCCAGATCCAATCGCTAGCAACCGAAGACACAGCAGTTGTGTTAAAATTCCAAGAGCATAGGCGAAGATGTCTTCCCACTGTGTTGGGAGGTTTGGCCATGGCCGAGACAAAAGAAAAAAATGTCGAAGATTCTACAGAGGTGATATCTATCCCTGGACAGCAACCGGAAAAGGAGAAAACGAGTAATCTCGAAACGAAAGAAAAGACTCCAGATCCTTCAAGCAAAAAGAATTCGGAGGTTGAGGAAAAAACTCCAGACCCTCCAGGCAAACAAAACTCGGAGGTTGAGGAAAAAACTCCAGACCCTCCAGGCAAACAAAATTCGGAGGCTGAAGCGAAAATTCCAGACCCACTGGGAAAGCATATAGTAGAGACTGAAAAAGAACAGAACCCTGTCAATACTCCAAAAGAATCAACAAAGCAAATAGGAAAACCCATCTCCTCTGTCACACCCTTGCAGTCAGCACAGGGAGATATTAACGAGGGATGGATATTTGGTGAAGAGCTGAGGCCTATAAGGGCAGAGGAACTCCCTCCTAATGAGTTCTTTTTTGATAAAAATAGAAAGGCTGTGGTGAAGCGGGAATTTTGTCAAGAGGGATAGTCCACTATTAAAAGATACAAAATCATGACCAATGGTAAGAACAAGAAAAGTGACCAGCTTGTTACTGAAATCGCTGGAACACTGGGCGCTTACGCTTCGGTGAATCAATTCTCGGTTGGGCAGATGAATATCAAATTAAAGAGAAAAAATCGCCTCATCAAGATCCTCGAGGCCAGGTTGACTACAGCTACAGAAAATGCCAGGGGCCAGGCCAACACAGAGATGGAACAGGCTAGATTGGCTGATAAAAATGAGATAGAAACTCTCAAAGTCAAGCTGGAGCAAGCACATTCGGTGATCCGAGAAGGTCGGGTGCAGGCTGGTCAGCAGAGGAATATGATCACAGAGCTACAAACTCAGTTAGAGGTTGCTGAGAGCAAAATGATCAATGTCGAAGGGTTTAAATCCCGAGTGATTGATATCAGGGGCAAGATCTCTTCTTTGCAGCAAAGTCTATTAGACAAAGTAGGGGTGATCCGAGAAGACTGCGTGTTAATTCATCGTATTTTAGAGAATTTGACTGTCAAAGAAAGGAACGCAAAGGCTTCTTGGGTAGATTTTCAAGAGGCAGTAATAGTTACCAACAACAGATTTTCCACAGGTTCTCCAGGGCTCACTATTGCTGAACAAACAAGAGGTAACATTTTGTTAAAAGACTGGGAACATAATATTGCCTTAAGTAAGGAACAGGCTCAAAAGGTGACCAGTTCATTAGAAGAAGCTTTCATTGTCATAGATGGTGAGCTGCTAGGAATAGAGAGTGGAGGCGACTCAGAGACGCTAAGGAAAATGAATATAGATCAGATCTCCCTCGATCTAAAGGAGAAAAATGAAAGAGATTTGGCGGATATCTCTAAGATGGACAGGGTAGTTATGGCTCAAGTTGATAAATCTTTGATTCAACCAAGCGCACAACTCAGCGCTCTTGACATTATTAATGCACAAATAGGTGATAAACTTCCACATTTGGCCCGAGAGTGCTATTTCACCGAGGCCAACTGTCAAGCAGAGCCTTCACAGCTTGTATCCCAGTTCGTGGACAAATGTATCACATGTACCGAATCCACGCAAAGACAAGCACCTGACACCTTTTAAAAATGGAGTAGAAGAGATGGAGTGATTTCGCTCCTAACAGCTGCCAAACGGAACTGTCACAGCTTGTATCCAGTTTTATGGACAAATGTATCATATGCACCTAAATCACGTAAAGGCAAGCACCTGGCACTTTTTGAAAATAGAATAGGAGAGGGAAAATTTGTATAAATAGACACAAAAAGAAGAAGCGCAGGAGGCTGGACCTTTTTGGATGGATTGTAAATAGAATTTTACAGAGAAKAAGTTAATATACAAGCAATTTGAAGATTCTCAATTCYGTCCAGACTGTATTATCAAGTTTGCTTCTTTGTGCTTTATGTTTCATTTCATTTCGCTCATTCATAACTGATGTGCTTTGTTATAATTTAGTACAACCACTACTATAACAAAAGAATTCTAGTTTTCTGTCTCTGTCTATTGTTTTTCCTCTGCACCGGCTATCAGCAGGTGTAAGACCAATTCGCATTTTCAGAATTCTACGTTTATTCTCGGCTACGTCGGTTATTTTCTCACCATTTTCTTCTTCTGCTTATATGTGAATTTTCTTTGACAGGAACTTCATGTTTTACGCAGCTAAATGTTTCTCTTTCGCATCATACTTTTATATTAAATTATAATGCAGTTACGGGAAAGGGCCTTCTTTTGCAATCTTTATTTCATTCAGAAAACGTAAAAATCTCTCTTTATTCCAACCAAATTAAAACAGCACTGAAATATGTCTTTAAATTATTTCCCACAGTTACTGTTCCTCAATTACTGTACCTACAGCTACGCAACCTAATATTGAACCCGGGTTATCTAATCAAATACATATCGCCTTAAATATTTTCGATACGATCCTCAAAACTGCTAACACCCGGGAAGAACTCGAGCGTTCATGGGCAACCATTGAGCGTGATATAACTGCTCAAGAGTAGTTGGAAGCTAGACTGCGAAGACCTAGAAATCTTCTCTAGTTTCTCATACTGAAGGTGACTTTATTTTTGTATTCAACTTTCAACATACTTTCAAATGCCTTGACACTGTGCTTTAAGCCTTAGTACAGACTCAGGAACAACACAAGGGAAGAAACTAAAATGTACCAAACCTCAGTCTCGCAGAAAGGGAAAGAAGCGGTAGAAAGTTGGGAGGAGGAGATAAAAGTGGAGCGAGGCAGCAAGGAGATGGATAAAATAGCCCATGAAGTAGATTGGATTAGAGACACGGGGATCAACCGCACCAGGGAGACACTCTTGCACAGAACTTTGGAGATGATGTGGGTCACTAATATGCTAATTGGCAAGGTGAAGGTGGACAGAGATGAGACCCGCAAGTAGGAACAACTGGAGATGAAGTCCTTGTTGGAAGACATACAATGTCGAGTGAGCGGGTTGGAAACCATGTTCAAAATGTCGGTGGACATAGAAAAAAACCAACAGAGTAAATTGGAGAGGCTCGCCGCCTAGTTCCACTTGTTCCTAAGGTTTGTCCATCATCTGGACATAACACTAGCAGATGGCAGTGGCGTGCCAACCTAGATACGAATTACCAGGACTACCTCCCCCAAAGAGGACAACAAAGATCAGGAAAGCATAACGATGGAACATTCCCAAGTTCTCTAGCTATGAAGTCTTACCAGTTTTATTATTTTTCCCAAGTACATAAAACTAAGCCAGGAGTTAGTAGGAAGGATGCCAATTTGTAGTTGATTTTGTTAGTCTTGTTTTGTATTAAGTGTTAGTCTTTTGAAAACGACAATAAAACTTGGATTGGATAGGACTGGTCTGGTTTCCTTTTTGGCCGACCAGTACCCCAACCTTATAGTCTTTAGTCCAGGAAAATACAATATGGTTTTTTTTTGTTTTGGTTTCCTCTTGGAAGAACAACAATGTAGCGCACCTTTTCTGGCTACCAAGGCTTAAACACTCTTAAAAGAAATCTTTAACACCACTTTGTACATAATTCATAAAGGCATTATATAATCTGCATGCATTTAAACAAATAAACACATTTAAGCTCAGAGTAAAACATATTATTTACTGCTATAATTAACAATCAATAGCGTTTAATATTAATTCCTATACACAGCGGAATTCATGGTAAGATAAGCAGCACAATCATGCAAACCATGAATAAAGAATAATCAGATACTTATCTTTTAATAGTGGTAGATTCCACCAACCAAGTGCAGGCCTTCCACGAACCTCCCAGCCTTAGACCACACTGCTCATCAACCTCAGCAGTGGGTCACCCCCGAGCTGGGACTAAGCTCCACCCCTAGACAAGGAATCCTAGGCTAGGTTGAGGTTACAAGGAAAACAACACACAACCACAAGGATGGGATTCTCTCCCAGGAACCTCTCACGCTCACTACCCACAGACCCTCATTCCCCACATACATGTTACACCCCAGGAGTATACACCTTCTCTGTCACCTGGACAGTCCTTCGGCTGCTAACCTCCCTTGCCTTGGGTTACAGCAACAGACCGGACCATAAGTCTCTAGGCTCTGTGACAGCTACAGGGTTCCTTCCAGGAGTCCTCTCCTTCCTCTGCACACTCTCTCACTTGGAGAGAATCGCTCACAAGCCAACAAGCCACACGCAATCCAGTACTGCATGGTCACAACAACCCACGGGGAAAATAGACACAGGCTTTCCCAAACTTGTTCAACAATCACAGGATGGTCTCACGGTCACGGCTTTGGAACAGAGATCTTACACACAAGCTCGATTTTGGGAAGTGGATGCATACGGATTCTCCAGACACAATACGGGATTTTCCGGTTCAAGCAGAGGTGAAACCGGCTCTTTCAGAATCGATCAAAGGCTTATGGGCTCACAGAATAGAGGTGTACATGGATTTACAGAGCCAAACATAGGCTTTCCAATTGGTTCAACAATGGCGGAATGGTTCAGGGTCACGGCTTCGGGACAGAGCCTCCATGCATGGGTTCGATCAGTCGGATAGAGGATGCACACGGATTATCAAAGACAACACAGGATTTTCGACTCTCAAGAACGCACGAGGATTTCTCTGCAGGGGTCGGGTTGGTCGTACTATCTAGGGCTTCGTATGCGTTCAGGCAATCAGGTAGAATGGAGGAGGAATCCTTCTCACGGCTCATCCTGGCTATTTTATTCGCATGCGCCAAGGTTGACAGTTGTCACCCATGGAACTGCATGCATTCCACTAGCACGCATCACCCTTGTACGTCCTCCCCTGGCCAGAAACTTAGGATAAAACATAAAATGCACATGTCTTTTTGGAATAATATTAAAATATTATTCCCAGGTTTAAGCCCCCTAGGCTAAACACTTAGCCCTTTTTCCACCTTCCAACCCCTAATCCCTTGCCTTCTCTGTGGAATCTCAGTCCCCCTTCACTCATTCATCGTGGTCGGTCTACACCTGGCAGTGTTTACAATTTTATTAAATGTTCTGCATACATACAAGTACAAAATCAGGCCCTTGGCCTCCAACCCTTAGGCTCTCTGGCCTAACAATCACATAAGCCCATTGTCTTATACAAACTTGGCTCACTAGCCTATAACACATATTTACAATTAATTTCATACATCAGATTACAACTGGGCTTGGCCTTGGGGACATTACAATCCCCCTCCCTTATTTGTGCACTGTCCTCAGTGCAACTTTACACAGCATCTGCAATCTTTTCAAAAAAATTCAAAAATATGTGGGTACTCTGCCTGCATAACATCTGCATGCTCCCATGTTGCGTCCTCAGTACCGTACCAGGTCCACTGGACCTGTACAAGTTCTATAGCTCGATTCCAGAGTTGTTTTCTTTTCCTGTCCAATATGCGCACAGGATGCACTTGCAGGACACCCTCTGGTTCCACCTGAATCACATTCCAATCGACAACATGATTAGCATCAAGTACATATTTCTTAAGCAGTGAAACATGAAACACATTATGTACAGTCATAGATGCAGGTAATGCAAGCATGTATGCAACTGGCCCAATCCTTTCCAGGATCTCAAATGACCCACAAAATCTTGTTGCCAATTTGGAGCAACTTCCTAACTTCAGGGAACTCCTGTTAGCCTTCACTTTCATGAAAACATGGTCACCCACTTTGAATTCTCTATGGGTTCTGTTACTGTCAGTGTAACTTTTCTGCCTATCCTGGGCAGCTCTCAGATTTCATTTAATCTTTATCATTTGGTCTTCCATCTCTTTGAGCAGTTCAGGCCCAACGATTGCTCTATCAGCTGGATTATCCCAGCTCACTGGAGTGTTGCACTTTCTTCCATAAAGTGCTTTGAATGGGCTCATCTTCAATGATGCATGATACCCATTATTGTAGGCGAATTCTACCAAATGCAGGTAGTCTTCCCACCTTGATGGTTTATCCATCACATACATTCTCAGTATGTCTTCTATTACCCTATTCACCCTCTCTGTCTGACCATCAGACTCAGGATGATACGTTGTACTAAAGTTCAGATTCGTTCTGAATCCCTTGAATAGTCCTTTCCAGAAATTCAAGGTGAATTTCGGATCCCTATCAGACACAATTTTCTTAGGAATTCTGTGCAAGCGTGCAACTTCTTTTAAAAAGATATCAGCAACATCAACTGCCCTGTGGGTGGTTTTCAGTGGAATAAAATGGGCAGCTTTAGTAAGCTTTTCCACCACCACCATGATTGAATCATGTTGCTTTCTTATTCTAGGTAGTTCGGTGATAAAATCCATTGCTACCATGTCCCATTTCCATTCAGGAATGGGTAAAGGCTGTAGAAACCCTGTTGGGTGCCTATGCTCAGCCTTAACCTTCTGGAACTCCATACATTTGGCGATGTATTCAACGATTTCTTTCTTCATACCCGGCCAAAAATAACGGCTTTTGACTGCTGCCACAGTCTTTTGATATCCAGCATGTCCAGCATAATCCACGTTATGCATTTCTTTTAGAATTGCCATCTTCAATTCTCGGACATTGGGTACATACACTCTGTTTTTATACAAAAGCAAGCCATCAATTCTCAAGGTGTAACTTTCCTTTGTCTGTGGTCTCTCACGTTGTTGTAGCTTTGTTACTAAACCTTTGTACTGCAAATCAGCATTTGCAGCTTCCAAAATTTTGTCTTTAATCTCAATCATGTACATGCTAATGGTTGTAGCATGTATTTCGTGCACTTTTCTGTTGAGTGCATCAGCCACCTTATTTTCTTTCCCTTTGATATGCTTGATATCAAAGTCATATTCGCACAGAAACTCCAGCCATCTGATTTGCCTGGCATTTAAAGTCGGTTGATCAAATAAATACTTTAGACCATTATGGTCTATTCTCAACTCGAATCTTTTTCCCATGAGGTAACGTCTCCATTTCCTCAAGGCGTGGACGATTGCTGCTAGCTCTAAATCATGAGTGGCATAATTCCTTTCATGCTCTTTCATCTTTCGGGACTCATAACAAATTACAAATCCCTCTTGGATGAGAAATCCTCCCAACCCCTCCTTACACTCATCGGTGCACACTACGTAATCCTTATTTGAATCTGCAATCTCCAGGATTGGAGCACTGGTTAGTAGCTGCTTCAATCGTTGGAAGCTACTCTCACATTCTTCAGTCCACTGGAACTTCTTCTCCTTCCTTTGCAAGGAAGTGATAGAATGAGCTATCCGTGAGAATCCAGCTATAAACCTTATGTAGTAGCTTTCCAGACCCATAAAAGATCTAACTTCTGCCACATTTCTTGATTCTGACCATTCTCGGATGGCCTCCACTTTTTCAGGACCCACAACGATCCCCTCTTCTGAAATAATATGTCCCAAGTAATGGATCTGCCTTTGATAAAATGAGCACTTGCTCACCTTAGCGTACAACTGGTGATTTCTCAACACTTGTAGCACCATTCTCAGGTGTTTCTCATGCTCTTCCTCTGACTTGGAATACACCAAGATGTCGTCCAGGAAGACTATGACAAACTTGTCCAAATAATCTTTGAACACTCCATTCATTAAGCACATGAAAACAGCAGGTGCATTTGTTAGTCCAAACGGCACCACTGTGAATTCATAATGACCGTACCTTGTTCTAAAGGCGGTCTTGCTAATTTCCTCCTCATTTATTCTCACTTGGTGATATCCAGATTTGAGATCCACTTTTGAGAATATTTTCTCATCCTTCAACTGATAAAAAAGGTCATCAATCCTTAGCAGAGGATACTTGTTCTTGACAGTGACCTTATTCAACTATCGGAAATCAATGCACATCCTCAACGTCCCATCTTTCTTCTTCACGAATAGGACCAGGGCTCCCCAAGGTGACACGCTGGGGCGAATGTATCCCTTCTTTAGTATCTCTTCGAGATGCAATTGCAACTCTTTCAGCTTTGGCGTACTCATTCTATAAGGAGCCTTCGAAACTGGAGCTTCTCCCGGCATCAAATTTATAGAAAAATCGATGTCCCTCTTCGGAGGTAGTCCAGGTACCTCCTGAAATATGTCCTTAAACTCTTTGAGTACCTTGTGTTCTTCCAGATTCGAGACTACATCTCGGGATGCTTCTTCCACCCAAGCTGCAAATAATTGACAGCCTTTCCGGTAACATTTCTTCAGCTGCATGGCTGAGATTTCCCTAACAGCCACGGCTTTGGGAATTCCTTGGACTGTTACCTGATTTCCCTGTTCATTCAGGCATCTAAACCTCTTGTTACGGCAGTCCAGAAGGGCATGGTGTTGGTCCAACCAGTCCATCCTAATTAAGCAATCGTATGAGCTTAAAGGCAAAATGTTCAATTCATCCTTAGTGCTCATTCCTTTCAAGTCCACTGAACAGGACTTAACCAATTCAGTGACCTTCCTTTTGGTTCCTATGGCCAACTTCACTAGCCAAAGATTTTCATGTTTGCTTCTCGTTAGATGCAAACTGTCCACCATTCTAGGATCTACATAACTATGGCTAGCCCCTGAATCAATTAAAATAACAAGTGGTCAATTGTTAATCGTACCTTCCACTTCAATCATGTGCAATTGAAATTCTGCTTTCTTGTTGTTCAGGGCTGCGTAGATCCTCGGCATTTTGATGCCCATATCCTCCATTGTTTCATCTTGCTGAACAGTATGGACAGTTCTCTCTTTATCTTTTCTGTGGGGGCAGTATCTGTACCTATGATTCCCTTTACAGCCCCAACACTCAATAGGTGGCGGTCTTGGCATCTGCTCACTCCCTTTAATTTTCCTGGGCTCTCTAAAAGATGACTGTCCCCAAGGACTGTTCCTGAAAAAGGGGGGCATGTTTCCCTAATGCCTCTGTTCTTTCTTAAACCTCTTCTAGTCATCCCAAGCCTTCTGAAAGGTAGGCTTTTCTCTTTGTTGTTCGTATAATAATTTCTTCCTTCTTATGGTTTCTTCCATGGTCTTAGGATCGTCATATTGAATCTTGTCACCAATGGAAGGTGGAAGTCCGCTCAGATACCTCTGAATTTTGACAGCCTCGTCTTTGATGAACAGAACATACTTCAGTAGTTCTAGAAAACTTCGTTCATACTCATCAATGGTCATGTTGCCCAACTTGAGTTCGAAGAACTCCTTCATCTTTCTGTCATAGTATCTTTTGGTCAGGTATTTCTTCTCGAAATACCTCTTAAACTCCTTCCACGTGACCTCTTTCTCTCTGATGTGTTGCACCTGCACAAACTGATCCCACCACATGGATGTTTTTCCTTTCAACTGGTACATTGCAATTCTTCCTTCTGCATGGGCAGAATAATTCTGCAGTTGGAAGTATTTATTCATACCCAACAACCATGTTTCAGCATCTTCTTCCTTCTTATGTTCACCATCGAATGTAGGCGGTTTAATCTTGTTGATTTCCCCTTTCAATTCATCTCTTCCAGATTTTCGGTGTTTTCTGGTAGGGGACGGGCTTGAACTACTGTGTGTCTCCTTGCCAGAATGCTTCGGGGCTCGATCTTCTTCTCCTCTCAGGGGTTCTGACACTTCTTGATCTGCTTGTGTCACTCCCTTTTTCCAATTTTTTTTCTATTATTTCCAGGCTCTTCAACAATTTTAAGTTGAATTCACCCTGTCGATCCCTGATTTTCATGAGCTTTCGGCTATCAGCTAGGCGAGCCTGGGCATCTTTCTGCAGTCTTTCGATGAGTTTCGTTATATGTTATTTCTTATCCATCTTTTTTCTGTGCCCATTAGAGTTTGTTCCTTCGACTCCCAGGTTGGCATTCCTTCCTACCCTTTTGTCCTTTGTTTCGGAGGCAATCTGCACCTTTTCCCACTCCATACTCGACGTTAGTTAGCTGGAATCCTAACTCTCATTGAACTCTGCACACGCACTGTGCAATTCAATTCAAAGTTTGTCAGACCATTAAAACCTCACGAACAATCCACAACATTTATAAACCAATACAAACCAGAACAAAAGATGTTTCGATTCAAATAAGTTTTCTGAGCTCTTGTTCGGCTCTGCAAATTCCAGGACTTTGGAACTTTGGAATCTCAGTCCACGAAGATCCAACAGTTAAATCTTCATAACCAAAGTCACCCTTTCACAACGCACGATCTCACGAGTTCGTGAGTCAAAGACCCTCGACTCATTTCCTCCAAACGTCGATACCCGAGATGCGACATGGGTATGGCTCCCTCCTCGCTTGCGCCTGCTACACATGACCGTAGGCTAGGGCTAAGTGCTAGAACTTCTTCACCAATTCGTGACTTCACGAGTTGGAGTGTTGAGCCTTCGTTCTCCTCCTTTGCGAAATCTGAAATCGCGAATTACTTTATTCTCCGGACCCACAGCACAGTTGTCGCCCTTCACCACCGTGGCACGTGGTACGTTCAGGAGGGTCCACGTCACCTTCGGTGACGTCATCGGGTCCCACCACTCTCACCTATATTCTTGACTCACTGGCACATGGTACACACCCGTGTGTCCACGTCCATTCCAAATGAAATCCAACGGTCAGGTCTTTCTCAGATCTACGACGTAGATCATTTCGACGTTTCTGGGTTTCGGGTATCGGGAGTTCGTGCACCCCACATCTCGAACTTCCATTGCCGAAATCTCGAAATTATGGTTTACTCCTCCGCTTAATCGGACGGTCAACCACCCTCCTACGATCTATGGTGTAGATCATTTCGGCGTTTCGGGTTTCGGAGGTGTTCACCTTCCTCACTTCCTCTCGTGACTTTGCGACATCCAAAAAAATTTCGCGACTAACTTGAGCGCGACTTCGCTAGATCTAACGGTCGAGCCTTCCTCCCAGATCTACAACGTAGATCTTCTCGAGTTTTTGGGTTTTCAGAAGTTCGTGTATCACAATCCCCACACTCATGTGCAATTCAAAAGGGATTTTAATCCCTGCACACATTTTCCAGATCCGACGGTCACGAGGGCTCACCTTCCCTCTTGAACTAATCCTAAGGCCCCAGCACTTCTAGTGTGGAGTCCTCTCTCCCTATGGCCATAGACCACACAGGCTGCAGTTTCACAACACCGCTATACCTCCTGAGCTTATAGGCACAGTCAAGTAACTCCTTGACACTCTGGACCATACCAGGGTCCGAAATTGGTCCTCCAGACACAATTTCTCCTCTCACCCTTGGTCCGAAGACCACTCAACTGGCCCATCTAGACTCAATGTCGAAACCTTGTCTCTGATACCAAACTATAGCGCACCTTTTCTAGCTACCAAGGTTTAAACACTCTTAAAAGAAATCTATAACACCACTTTGTACATAATTCATATAGGCATTATATAATCCACATGCATTTAAACAAATAAACACATTTAAGCTCAGAGTAAAACATATTATTTATTGCTATAATAAAAATCAATAGCGTTTAACATTAATTCCTATACACAGCGGAATTCATGGTAAGATAAGCAACAAAGTCATGCAAAACATGAATAAAGCATAATCAGATACTTATATTTTAACAGTGGTAGATTCCACCAACCAAGTGCAGGCCTTCCACGAACCTCCCAGCCTTAGACCGCACTGCTCATCAAGCTCAGCAGTGGGTCACCCCCGAGCTGGGACTAAGCTCCACCCCTAGATAAGGAATCCTAGGCTAGGCTGAGGTTACAGGGAAAACAACACACAGCCACAAGGATGGGATTCTCTCCCAGGAACTTCTCACGCTCACTTCCCACAGACCCTCATTCCCCACATGCCTGTTACAACCCAGGAGTATACACCTTCTCTGTCACCTGGATAGTCCTTCGGTTGCTAACCTCCCTTGCCTTGGGTTACATCAACAAACTGGACCGGAAGTCTCTGGGCTCTGTGACAACTACAGGGTTCCTTCCAGGAGTCCTCTCCTTCCTCTGCACACTCTCTCACCTGGAGAGAATCGCTCATAGGCCAACAAGCCACACGCAGTCCAATACTGCATGGTCACAACAACCCATGGGGAAAATAGACACAGGCTTTCCCAAACTGGTTCAACAATCACAGGACGGTCTCACGGTCACGGCTTCGGAACAGAGATCTTACACACAAGCTCGATTTCGGGCAGTGGATGCATACGGATTCTCCAGACACAATACGGGCTTTTCCGATTCAAGCAGAGGTGAAACCGGCTCTTTCAGAATTGATCACAGGCTTTTGGGCTCACAGAATAGAGGTGTACACGGATTTACAGAGCCAAACACAGGCTTTCCAACTGGTTCAACAATGGCGGAATGGTTCAGGGTCACGGCTTCGGGACATAGCCTCCACGCATGGGGTCGATCAGTCGGATAGAGGATGCACACGGATTATCAAAGACAACACGGGATTTTCGACTCTCAGGAACGCACGAGGATTTCTCTGCAGGGGTCGGGTTGGTCGTACTATCCAGGGCTCCGTACGTGTTCAGGAAATCGGGTAGAATGGAGGAGGAATCCTTCTCACAGCTCATCCTAGCCATTTTATTCGCATGCGCCAGGGTTGACACTTGTCACCCATGGAACTGCATGCGTTCCACCAACACGTATCACCCTTGTACGTCCTCCCTTGGCCAGAAACTTAGGATAAAACATAAAATGCACATGTCTTTTTGGAATAATATTAAAATATTATTCCCAGGTTTAAGCCCCCTAGGCTAAAAACTTAGCCCCTTTTCCCACCTTCCAGCCCCTAATCCCTTGCCTTCTCTGTGGAAGCTCAGTCCCCCTTCACTCATTCATTGTGGTCGGTCTGCACCTGGCGGTGTTTACAATTTTATTAAATGTTTTGCATACATACAAGTACAAAATCAAGCCCTTGGCCTCCAACGCTTATGCTCTCTGGACTAACAATCACATAAGCCCACTGGCTTATACAAACTTGGCTCACCAGCCTATAACACATATTTACAATTCATTTCATACATCAAATTTACAACTGGGCTCGGCCTTGGGGACATTACAAACAACACCCCCTTTTGTGTACACTATTCACATAAGTAATATAGTTTCCTTACTGATTTACAAAAAAAAAAAATCATCTCTATAAAAATAGTGTTGTTTTCCAGTTCCCTTACTTACCTACCTCTACTTCTTCTAATGATGTTTCTCACTTCCACTATTCTTTCACGATGTTGAGAATTTGATGACGACACGGTGATCCGACTCTAAACCCATTCCAAGTTTATTTTTTATTCACACCAACAATAAAACTACAATCTCCCATGTAACTACTTCATTTACAATGCTTTGAAAATATTCTTAAAAAGATGTGGATCAGAACAACATTACGACTAAAATGAAAAAAAAAGGTGTGAGACCATATTCCAGATTTTCTCTCTCCATGATATTTTACTTCTCCAATCAAGAGATCTCACATATTTCATGGAAAATATTACTTTTGATTTCATATTAGATGATATAAAACTTAGGAAACCATTTGGGTTG
>JZKD02S1656983.1:0-12514 GCA_000966675.3 Picea glauca
AATTTTAATAATGGCACGTGGGTGGGGGAGTTGTTTCCATAATTGAGTTTTATTTTCATGTGCATCGGAGAAATTTCCTCATAATAGATTATCCCATCGAAGAGTGAAGTCAACTATTTAACTTACCACCCTGACCGATCAAAATCTAGGAGCCATCAGAGCGTGAGCTAACCCATCCGAGAGGTTTTATTAGAGTGAGTTGTGGGAAGTTTAGAGTTGACCTCCGACCATCAGACCCTCGATGGTACCCATCATTGGATTATATTTTCCTTTTTATTTTTAAATGTTTGGACATTAGGTTATATTTCAGGTTGGGGGGGTATTTTGATTTTTATGATTTCACGTGGGGGGGTATTTATCAATTTTATTTATTTTTATAAATTTTATTTTTCACTTAGGTTATATTTCATTTTGGGGGTTATTTCCTTAATTATTTTTTTATGGGGGTTATTTTCATAACTAATTTTGGCTTTCACGTGGGTTATAGTATAATGTTTCAATTTATTGTTTTGGTTTTTTATTTTTTATTTTATTATTTCCTAGTTTTATGGGAATTGGGGGAATATATTAATATTTTATTAGTGTTAATTTTAGTAATTTATGTTTCACGTTGGTAGGGGATAATTAGATTATCTTTAATTTCCTTACTAATTTGTATTTCCACATAACTTTAGGGATAATTGTGTTAATGAGATTTTTTAACGTAGGTTAATTTTATTTTATTTATTTTATTATTTTCCTAATTTTTAGGAGGTAAATTAGCTAAATTTTTATTACAAGTCACAGGTCCTATGTCTGCCCAATTTCATTTTTAAATTAGTTATAGGGGGGTAAATCCATTTAAATCACTAAGTGTTGAACTCTTTTATGCATGTGGGAATTTTATTTGCAGGTTAAGTATCAACGGTTATGATTCACCCACATGCATAATCGATGACTGTTGAGTGACATTTTTCAAACATGCATAACTTGGGTTGCAGGTGTCAGAATTGAGCCCATGGTACCTCATTGGAAAGGTATCAGACAAAGGAATATAGTGACCAAGGTATTTGGGCCAGAAAATTGATAGGGGATGTCGTAAAATGTAGAAAATAGAAGACCATGGATTTGGGGGTAGAAATGATTGTATAGTCTTCAAGAAGCCATATCTAGGGCTATGGGCAATGAAATTAGGCCCGATATAGCTCATAGGAAATATGGAAGACGGAAAAACAATATGGCATGACATTTGTTATCATATTGAGAGAATAAATGGTTTGAAAATGCAAAACATAAAAGAAACCTGAATTTGGTTGAAGAATGAGCTATGTTATGTTCCAACAATCATATCTCAAGCTACATGCATTGAAATCAAGCACGGAATAGCTCGATGGAAAGATGAGACAGAGGACGAGAATATCAAAAGATAATAATCAATAGGAAAACACTAGAAATACCTAGGATAGCTTAAGGAACATAAGACAATGTTGATAGGAAGAGATATTAATATTTGGAAATGAATCTCATTTATGAATTGCCCAAGCAAGAAAATAACCACCCAGGAGACTCCCCATATTCCATTTTTAATTATCACAAATTTATTTTCGAAAATGTAAAATAAATTAGGAGAAAATGAAACGAAGAGCCACGAGAGTTAAAGCGTCTCTCTTGTTTTATAAAATAAATCTCACTCATTGTAAGGGCAGACTTTTTCCCTTTGTTAGTGATAGACAATATTATTACTTCTAAATCAATAAAGAGAAAGAGCCATTCCAAAAATCTATGATTTTGGTAGATGTACATGAAAATATTCATTGTGAATTTGTCTTCTACCTAAGTAGCATAGAATTATGTTGTACGAATTATTTCTTCACTTTGTTATATATGCTCATGTTGTCATATGTTTCCTTATGAGTACAAAAATAATGTAATGAATGCATTTTACAACTAATTGTATATGTATATGTAGCATTGTCATTATCATTTTTCTATGTGTTGGGAAATTTTTATATCATTGATATTTTATGCATGATCACTATGTCAAATGTTTTTGAAGCGTTTTGTCATCATGCAAGTGGGATATTTTAAATTAAGATACTATTCAATCCCTCTTGTGGTGAAAATGAGCACTCATATTTGTTCCATATTCATATTTACATGGTACTAACTTGGAAGATTTTTCTTGATTGAGATTCTTTTAGAGTGTTGATCTTGTTATTCCATATACAATGGATTGAAATTTTGAGTGATTATTTATGCCCATCTGAATTGCAAGCCACTCCAATTCCTTGTAATTTCCTTCAATTATTATTTTTGGGTTTGGAGTTGTCAAATGGTTGCTTGCACATTGACTATTTTTCTTTGGTTACTTTCAACCAACATAATTTTTTGTATAAACTTTTCTTAGCATAGTGATCTTAGCTGATTTTTATTTCTCCTGGATTATTTTATTTCAGTACTTTTAGTTTCAATTTATGGGCATGGGCTGAACAAATCTTATGCTTTGTTCAAATAATTTTTCAATGAGGATTTTTTCTTTTATATTGCAACTTTCTTCACCCAAGTTTCCTCTAATACACAACAACAGGAAATGTTCTTTTACGCTATCCGAAAACATGTTTTGACATTCTAGAAAACATGGTTATTTAAATATTTTTATTAATATATTTTTCAAAAAATTACCTGGGAACCAATCTTTTTATTCCCCAACTCATTGGTAGACTAAAGACTCAATCCTAGCACTATCAATCATGAGAATTTTAGACCTAATAATTTCTTGCAAAGTATCTTTCATCCTTTGGATTTTCTAATCTTGAGTCACTCAGTCTGGTCGCATTCATGGATGATCTGATTTTTATCATGGTTTAATAATGTCTCACTTACATCATCATGTTGGAATCATCCAAATCCTTGGAGTTGTAAATACCTTGATGAAAAATCTCCATGCAACTTCTAAGATTCTAAATTTCAAGTTGTCAACATTTTTTTTGATCTTGGTCATGATAATAAGCTTCAAGATATGAATTTATTGTGGGTTGTAACTGATCAATCTATTGGGCCCCACACTCTTCATCATTCCTTGAACCAAAACTCAGTTGAATCATAACCTGGGAAGATAAGCATGTTTGGTCTTGTTGTAATATCTTTTATTGGATCTCTTTTACTCATGAGCTTGTTGATTTTGTTTTTCAGATTATATGTCTCATTCTTTGAATGGAAAACCTATCTAGTAAAGATACAAGCTACACACTCTTCTTATCCATTTTATTTTCTCTACATTCTATGTGACATGTAATCTCAAGGAAGTGAAATTCATAACTTGTCTATTTGGGACACTCTTGGGAACCTGGGGATATCAATTTCATGGGCTTTCCCATCATGAAAAATTTAGTTTATCATCGATTAGAAATCAGATCTTACTCACTTCATTCATTTATGATTTCTAATTCTATATTTCATTTATAATGGGGAATTCAATCATCTTGTGACCTGAGATCATTTGCACCTTTCCAAAGTATCTTAATTGCTCCCTTTTCATAATGATTTCCTCTTGCCCTTCACAAAGGTGAATATGATAATGCTAATGTTTCACATCATCGTTTTTAATAATTAGAGGAAACACATGCATTAGGATGATGATTTTGAATCAAATTTTATTTATCTTACAAGCATGACTAAGGTTGGTAATGGACATGTATCTTTAGGAAATTGATGGAATTGAAGTTTTATGGTTCTATATTTGCAGGAACAAGACAATCCAAATCTCACAACAATCAATGACAATAAACTCTCATGTTGAAGAGAACATTGTAGGAAATCACGTAGTGCTCATATCTCAAGAAGAAGGTTATGATATTGGACCAAATGGATAGTAGATGAATACTTGATGACCACATTAGCCTTTGCATAATTTTTATGGCAAGCCCATATAGTTTAATTCTTACATTAGCTTAGCTTGCTTTGATTAGGATTAGTTTAATTTATGTCTTTAATTTTCTCTTTATTCTAATTTTATTTTAATAAGTTAGTCATTTAGAGAAATATATTTACCCAAACTGTCTAATAGTTGAACACACTTTTCTCTTTTGTTATGCAGGTTGGGAAATGGCTTGTGCAACCAACAAATTAGAATGTTTCTCTCGTAATGAAAGCAACCTAGGGAAGTGTTAATCTAAACATTCCTACTCAAATTCCTTTGCAACATTTTTATTGATAAACCAAGATTTCCAGCAACTCAACAACTAATTAGAAATTGAGTCTCATTCATATATTCACATATTGGTTTTTTATCTAGTTGATTTTTGGAGTCATTTTAATGATTATTTTGATAACCTCCATAAGTTATAAATGAGATTTCCCCTCTTTGCCTTATCAAATTGAATTATTTGAATATTTTTGGTAAATGATTATCTTTTATAGCAAAAAGAAATTGACACTTTGGTGAGAAATACGAAATTTATTTTCTGTTGAAAAATCAATTATTTTCAAATATGAAAAAGACTTGCTCATGTCAAGAAATATTGAGTGCTTAATGGTTTGTGAAATATTTCATGTGATAGAATTTTTGAAAATATGTTTTGAATAAATCCATCCATTAACCCATTTTACTAGATTCCTAGAAGCTTGTTTTGTTGTACTAAATAAAAATCAAATTGTATGTGACAATTGGAATGGAGGATTGTGTTGCAAATCTTTTCCACTAGATTGGCAATTCTCATACTTACTTATTCTTCATTTCAGATCAAAAACTTTGGGAATCTTTCTATCAGACTTGATATTGAATGCTTAACATTTCTTGATTGGCTATTTCCCTTGTCTTACTTTCCAAGCTTTCACTTAAAACACTTTTGTTGGTGTTGCCTCATATTTAAGATTCATTACTTGTTGTTGGGTTCTCTTATTATGTTTCATCCAATTTTCATTATTTCTTGATGACTAACATTCTAGCTTTAGGTTCCTTTTAGTTTAATTATTTTTTCATGAATTCGACTCAATTTTAGTGCTTTCCTTCTGCTTGTATGGATTGATTCTGTCTTTTAAGATGAATGATGGTATTTTCCCTGAGCCAATTTGACTCTTTAGTCTGCCTTGATGATTACCCTTTAAATTTGAGTGATGGGTTAGTCTAATTCTTGTCACATACTAAAGAAATTTTTTACAAGTCATATGATGCATGGGTTGTTGTATCTGAATGAAAAATCATGAAATTCTTGGTTGTAGGTATGGACTAATATTTGTGGTGAAACACATGTGCCTAATGAGAATACCACGATAATCCATAAGTATAGGAAAGTGTCTATCTACCCTTTTCTTTTATCTCTATCCACTTTACATTAATAAAATGGCCAATACTATGATGGTTTTTGGATATACCTTTGGATTAAACTAAATTACATAACATCTACTCAACAAATCAAAGCAACTCTCGTACCACCCCACTTCTTTCACACCTTATGTGCATATGCATGTCTATATATAAAATTTAAAAGGGAGAGCATATTATGAAACAAAAAATAATTTGAAAGCACTATTAATAGTGTGGGAAGTACAAGTAAACCTATCGGGTATATGGACGCATGTTGGCAGTGGGACTATGCTTATATGGTACCGAGGAAACTTCATCGGGGCTATGGATGTTTTCTAGTAGCAAAGAAATATTGGGAAAAGAGAGATGAGGAACACACTTATGTAGATGTTTTCTTGTTTATAAAAGTGAAAACCCATGGTTGAACCATAACTAATATGAAGTGTGTAGCCAGTGAAATAATTTACCTCATTATTTGGCTCTTTGAAAAGGGTGTGTTAGATTACAAGTACTAGAAATATTGGATTATATCTTATAGAAATTTGGCATCACTGTGGTACCCATGATTATTGGAAAATTGTTTGTAGTTTGTTGAGCTTATATTTAAAATTTAGATTTGAAGTAAATTCCCTAGACTTTTATTGACAAAGATAACTAGTTCTTTCAGTGTGTCACCATTTGTTGAGGCCACAACAACCCCCTTTACTTTATCTTTTACAAGTGAAAGGAAAGTGGGGAGCTACTAAAATTTCCATCCCTAATGCCTAATCCTCTAATGCTTGAGCCTAATTTTATTCTTTATTTATCTTGAGGGAGTTTGGGGGTTTGACCTTGATTGATGATTGTCTCTAATTGAGGTTGATTATCCCTTTTGGTCTTATGATTCCAAATGTCTCCATGATGCTTCTTAAGCTATGATGTTTCATTGACATTTGCGTGATTATTAACACGTTATCTTCATGCCTTTTTCATATTCCGAAGTGTTGTGATCCTATGAGTTTGCAAAGTTTATGGTTCTATTGTTGGTTGTCTTGAATGAGTTTTATGTTGATTATTTAGTATTGACTAATTCAAATTCTGCATCCTCTTGTTGACATGCTATGCTTAATGTATTCAAATTTTGATATTTCGCATGTGGATATTAATCTTTTGTTTCAAACTCTAAGTCTGAATCACAAAATCACTAATCCTTCTTTCAATTTGAGAATTGGAACATGCAGTATCAAGACATATATCTATAGCCACCCATGAAAGAACCTAACACTCATTTATAAATTTTCTTAAAGGTGGGAAATATAATATTTATGATGTATTGGCAAGTCTACTTTTAAGCGCATGACTGATCTCATTTTGTTGTGTTGTAGGAGTAGGTTTGAAGAGCCACATCATTCGTGTGAATGATCCAGCCTTGAGATGCATGTGGGGGAATCTGTTGATCCTTATCCACAAACTTGACCTTGATTCTTTCCAGGCTTCCCCTAATCGGGAAGTGGATTACCTTGGCTTGCAGTTCTCTTGAGGTTCAAAGCCCTCGATGTCATCAGACCCACCTTTCCCGCAAGACTATGCCTGAACCTCTTCAAATTGATTTATATTGGGTCCTTTTTTGGTCTTACCTCTTGCCAAAACCCAAGAAAAAATACCATTCATCATCTTGGTTGTAATTCCTTGTCATGATGTTGCCTGATGCATGTTCGTTATCTATCGCATTTGTATCATGCATAGTGGTATGGCATAAAGACCTTTTCCTTGACCTGGTTGTATTCCTTCTCCTCATGATCTTATCAGGTCCACCCTTTGAGATGTGCATTTTAATTAGACTGACCTATGCAGTACGTTTGGTTGGTGTCAATATCATTTTTCCATTCATCGCTACTTGTGACATTGATTCGTCACATGAAGTGTCGTATTATTCCCCTTCATCAATTTCCCTTCATCGTAGCTAAATCATAGTTTTATTCGTCTCCATATGACCTAGATCATTTCCATGATGCTTGGTTTCTTAAATCCTACCTTATATTCCTTATTCATAATTTCATCCCCTAGGTGCAGAACCCTGACCGATGGAACCATGACAGACATGGAGCCTTGACTTGTGTAATTTGGCCTAATTTCCTAATTTATAATTTTATTTATTTATTTGTTTTCATACATATTTTTGTATATATTTTTATTAATTTTATTTTATTTTTATTTGTTTATTTTATTAATTTTAATTTTATTTATCTTTGTAATTATTTTTGCTCATTTTTCCCATCGTTTTACAAAACCACATGGTATTGTCCATGTTTTTTTCCCCATGGTTTTCCCCTAGAATTAATTTAGGTATTTACTTTTACTAAAGGTAAAACTAATTCACATTTGTTAGGATAAGCATTGGGGAGGAATTCATAATTCCACGAGATGATTATTGCATTAACATGAACCTCAATAAATACACAAATATGCAACAATTGGTATTCTCCAACATATGATTTTTCCTATCACCTTGGATGCTTCATATGCACATTATTGTTACAAGTAACACAACCACAAAGGATTATGTGTCCAACATTCCCCTCCTTAATCCGGAGGGGTGTGTGTGAGTCCAAGCATCATTATGAATTTCTCAATTTTTTCTCTTCCAAGAACTTTGGTGGAGATGTTTGCAATTTGCGCATTTGTGGAACAATGTCTTAAGTTAATAGTCTTAGCCTCTACAAGATATAAAATCATGTGATACTTTGTATTGATGTGCTTGGTTCAATCATGGAATCTGGGATTCTTGGCCAACTTGATTATAGAAGTATTGTCAACTAGAAGAGGAGTATAATTTACTTGTTTCTCTTGCAAATATTCAAGTATTTTCTTGAGCCACACAATTTCCTTTGTCGCTTTTGCAGTTGCCTCATATTATATCTCTATTGTGGAATCTACTAGAACTTATTGTTTGCATGATCTCCATGAAATATTTGTTGCTCCAAGACTCATGAGATTGTCAAAAGTTGACACTCCATTTTCCTTATCCCCGTCAAATTCTGAATCGGAATATTCAATCAGGTTGAAGTCATCCACCTTAGAGTATATGAGTCCAAAATATTGAGTTCCTTTCAAGTATTTCAGAACTCTTTTTGCAGCAAACCAATGCCCTTCGCAAGGATTTTGCATGAACCTTGAAATAATCCCAACAACAAATGAAATGTTTGGTCTAGTGGTAGTAATATAGATAAGACTTCCGAGAAACTGTCTATACTTGGTTTCATCCTCAAATTCATTCTCTTCTTTTGATGTGAGTTTCAAATTTTGGTCCATTGGAGTAAAAATAGGATTGCACTCATCCATGCCAAACTTGTTCAACAGTTCTCCAATGTATTTCTTTTAGGAGATGAATATGTACTTTGGATTTTGTATCACTTCAATTCCCAAATAATAGTGAAGATGTCCCAATTCTATCATCTTGAAGACTTTCTTCAACTCTTTTTTTATGGATGCAATGTATTTCTCATTGTTCCTTGTTATGAAAAGATCATCTACATAGACTACAAGATACACAACAATTTTTCCAACTTTCTTGACAAACAAAGTTCCATCATCAAGATTGAAATGCTTGAAATTGAATTTCAGAAGACGCTTGGTTAACTTTTCATACCATACTTGTGGTGCTTGTTTCAATCCATACAAGGATTTGATGAGTTTTCATGCCTTATGTTCTTGTCCCTTCACAAAAAATCCTTTTGGTTGAGACATGAACATATTTTATTTCAAGTCTCCATTCAAAAAGACAATATTCACATACATTTGATGAATTTTCCATCCATTTTGTGCTGCCATGGAAATTAGAGTGCGGATGGTAGCCCATTTTGTTGTGGGGGAAAAAGTATCATCATAATCAACACTTTATTTCTATGCAAATCCTTTTTCCATGAGCCTTTCTTCGTGCTTGTCAAGTGAGCCATCTAATATGTACTTGTTCTTGAATACCCACTTGCTTCCAATTAGTTTGGTTCCATATGTAGGATCCACCAACTTCCATGTCTCATTATTGATGAGAGCATCATATTCCTTCTGCATGGATTATTTCCATTCATTATGAGAAACATCTTCTTTAAAGTATATTGGTTCAAGGTTAGTAGAAAAATTAAACTCACAATCATATGAAACATCCATATCATCTACATCACCTAAGTTTGAATTATCTACATTACCTCCATCTTGTTTTGAGGACACTTTGGTTCCTATCTTTCCAACCTCATCGGGATGAACACTTTCAAGTGTTTCGGTGAGCCATTTTGGTGGTACTTTATGAGATGGTCCAAATTTCTTGACTGGTTGAGATGGTTCTAAGTTCTCATCAAGCCTCATGTTTTCAATCTTCTTGATCACATCATCCAAATGAAATTCAGGTTCTAATGAAGTGGTAGGAACTTATTCATGAGTGGAATATGGTGCTTCATAAGGAGATTCCATAGATTGAACCAGGATATGGATCCCCCCTTCAAGATGTGGAATCTCATCATCAAATTCATGATATGTCTTTACACAAGTGAATTTGTCAAGATGACCAAGCTCCCTCTCAACAATTTCATATTGCTTGGTGGATTCAAGAAAGATCACATCTTTTGAAATGGTGAACTTCTTATTTGTCTCATCGTAAAGACAATACCCCTTGGTGGTATTTGAGTACCCCAAGAAGATGCACTTTTGACTCCTTACATCAAGCTTGATTCTTTGCTCCTTAGGAATCAAGACATAACAGGTGGAACAAAATACCCTTAGATACCTCACTGAAGAAATGTGTCCATACCATATTTCATATCGATTCTTGTTTTTGATAACACGATATGGACACCTGTTTTTGACATAAACTGTACATAGAATTAAATCATCCCAAATCATCAATTTAACATTCTTGAAAAACATCATGGAACGAACCATATTTAGGAATGTCTTGTTCATTCATTCAACTGCACAGTTTTTTTGAGGATTATGTGGAACTGTTGTTTGATGTTTGATCCCATTTTGGCGAAGGTAAATTTCAAATTCATTAGATGTATATTCTCTTCCATTATCATTTCAAAGAGATCCAATACGATCCTAAGCTTCATTTTGAATCCATACATGAAAATTTTTAAATGTTTCAAAAGATTGTGATTTATCTTTCAGCAAGTACACCCAACACATCCTAGTGTAATCATCAATAAATGAAATTATGTATTTCTTTCCATGTGCAAAAGGAGAAAGCATAGGGCTATAGAAATCAGAAGGAATCAGTTCAAGTTTTCTACATGCTCTAGAAGTAGAATCACAGAAAGGTTGTTTTCTATGCTTTCCAAGGATACACACATCACATTGTTTCAGTTTTCTAGGACTGGTAGATAGACCAAAAACACCATTCTTTCTAAATAAACAAAGATGGTCATAATTGATATGACAAAATATAGTATTCCACAAAAAACTAGATGACATTATACCTTCACCTTGCTCAGATAGGTATGCATCATTGTTTATATGGGTATATTTCTTATTTAGCTTCAACGGTCTTTCATATTCCATTTTGTTCATAACAAGCATGTTATCAGAATCCTTTTGTATTTCAACTTTACCACCTATCATATGAATAGAGTGGCCTTGTTGTATGATGTTCACAAGGGACATCAAGCTCCTTTTCAACTTAGGAAGATAAAGTACATTGTGCAGAAGAAAATCCGGGAATCCAAGTAGCTTGAGTCTAATGGTTCCCATTCTCAAGGGTTTGAGGCTGGACTTGTCAACCATGAATCCATGACATTTGAAAAGCTGGTGAAGAAAGTGATAATATGTGGTTAGTCAACTTCTCAACCATTGGAGTCTCCCCTTGACATTTTTCACCTTCATTATTCTCATATGGTCCTGAGGTGAATTCAATGGGAGAAAACAAGGGTATATTAGGGTTTGCATTTGGTGCAGCATATAGACTAGAGTTGAGTCATTTCTTGTCATGCAAAGATGGAAACATGTGAAGAAATCCAACCAAACTAGCAGAGGGAATGTTTCGTGAGAGTCATGAGGAATGAGCGAGGGTTATGTTTAGGGTTTTGTATGGTGAGTAAAATTATGTTGGATCGACCATCAACACCAATGTGTTACCATTCAAACCATAATTGTTGTGAAACCCTAGAATCTGGTTTAACTCATACTATAGGATGGAGTGATACTAGTCAATGGAATGATACAGAACTATTGCAGTATGTGCAATCCTAAATATGGCAGCAATAAAATAGAATGAATTATTTTGTAACAATAACATACATAGAATAAACTAGACAGAGAATAAATCAAAACGTAGAGGGCAGAGAGAAGAGACCATTGAATCAGTCAGGCATACAAGAGGCATTTTCTGCACCCTAGGTGAAAGGAAACGTTGAGAGAAACCATGGAGTTAGGTATGATACCAATGTCAGGCCAAGCATTGGGTAGGCTCATAATTCCACGTGATTATTATTACATTAATATGAAGCTCAATAAATACACAAATATGCAATCGTTGGTCTTTTCCAACGTATGACTCTTCCTATCACTTATGTTGTTTCATATGTATATTATTGTTACAAGTAATGAAACCATAAAGGATTATGTGTCCAACAACATTAGATATTTATTTTACATGGGGTAAATACAATTTTACGTGGATAAATCATTTATTTTAAATAAACAAACCACGTGTTACCTAGTGTGTTTTGACCAAGACATATGGTGTAACATGTACATCCTTTTTTCTCATATATAAACGTAAAACTCAAAAGAAAAACAAATCGAATTTTCATATATATATATATATATATATCATTTTAATTTTAATTTCATTTTTCCTTTTTTCCCTCCTAAACCCTAACTTGCACATACACATTATATTTTTCCTCTTCTGATTTAGTTTAAATTTAACCTTTTTTATTTTTTATTTTTCTCATGCACCAAAATCTAACGTAACATCCTAGGTCCATCCCCATTGGCCCTCATAGATTCTTCATGATAATTCCCATAAAAATTTAACATTTAAGACACATCCATATTTTTTGGGAATCCTTCCTATTTTCATGGAACCCCTACATCCTCTCCCGAATACTATGGAAAGACATTGCATATTATGTTATAAAAATACTAAGACTATCATAGAACTCATATGCATGGAGTTTATTTATGAATTCCCAAGTGTAATAATCCATAAGGCTTATCGGATTTTACCCATGTATTTCATTGAGACTAACCAAACAT
>JZKD02S1656983.1:28813-51364 GCA_000966675.3 Picea glauca
ATAGGTAGACCCATCAACGAGTTGCTTGCTATGGCTGCATGAATGGATCGACTGAGACCCTCGGCCATGATAATGAAAAGGAAATGGGACAGAGGGTCTCCGTGTCTGATTCTCCTAGAGGGAGAGAAAGGATGGGAGGGAACCCCATTAACCAGGATAGAGAAAAAAGCCGAGGAGGTGAGATTTAGAAGCCACTCTACCCAAATGTTGTCAAAACCAAAGGCAACGAGCATTGCAAGCATGTAGTCCCAACTTAACTTGTCAAAGGCCTTAGAAAGATCAATTTTAAGTATCATACCTGGCATTCGGGTCTTCTGCAAGGAGTGGATAACTTCATGAGCTAAGATGACGCTATCCAGGATCTGCCTGCCTTCGACATAACCCGATTGTTCCGGAGAGATGATCCCTGGTAGGATGGGCTTAAGTCTTCTAGCAATCACTTTGGTTATGAGTTTGTAGATGACGTTGCACAGGGCAATGGGCCGGAACTGTGTGGGGTGAGAGATCTGCCCCTCCTTGGGTATGAGGGTGAGGAAAGTTGCGTTAAGCACTGGGAGGACTTGTCCTGAAGATCGGGAGTCTTCAATGATTTCCCAAACCTCTTCCCTGATCATCTGCCAGCAATGGTGGAAGAAATCACTAGTAAATCCATCTGGACCTAGAGCCTTTCCCTTGGGGGTGTTCTGAAGCACCTGGTCTACCTCCTCAATAGCAATGGGCCTAAGCAGGGCAGAGTTTTGTTTCGGAGTTATTAGGGTGGGTATATGCTGCGTGATCTTGGCGATGGCTTGAGATCTATCCGTTAGGGGTTCCGTGAGGAGATCCTTGTAAAAGGAGACCAATTCCTTTTCCAGTTCCTCGTGGGAATGGATAAGTTGGCCATTGGTGGAGGTTAACTGAGTGATTCGATTGGTATGTCGCCGTTGAATGGGGGTCCTGTGAAAGAATTTTGTGTTTCGGTCACCTTCCTTGAGCCATTAGATGCAAGATTTTTGCTTCCAGAGAGTCTCTTCTTGGGCTTTCCTTGCCTCCAGCCGTTGATTAATATCTGCCTCCTTGATTTTAAGATCTTTCGTAAGACCTTGCTCCCAGATCTGTCTCTGTGTCATGCTCATTTGTTCTGTCAGCTGCTTTTGGGAGTCAAAGATGTTGCCAAAGGTTTGCCTGTTCCAGAGTCTAAGTTGTTGCTTAAGGTTCTTGAGCCTTTGTTGGAATCGGTACATTTTGGAGCCATGGGGTACCTCTGCCTCTCTCCACCAAGCTTGGATCTTACTGTGAAAATCTGGGTGGTTGAGCCAAAATTGCTCGAATCTGAAGGGTTTTTGACCTGGGGTGGCAAGCACCTCTAGCCAGAGCTGGATGGGCCAGTGATCCGAACCGTGCCAATCGAGAATACTTGACTCCAGAGTTGTGCCTTCCAGCATGAGGGACTCAAAAATTAGGAAACGATCCAGTCTTCAGGCAATTTGATGTGTTCCAGTTCTTCTGTTTGTCCAGGTATAAGTGTCATTGGGGGTTTCTAGGTCTATGAGGTTGCTATTGTCAATGAAACTACCGAAGTCACTGGCTTCCCGATCCAGGCGCCGAGTGCCTCCTTTTTTTTCTTTCAGGTTGCGAATGAGATTGAAGTCTCCCCCAACAATCCATTTGTTTCTCTCGACTAAGGTGGACAGGTACTCCAGGTTGCTGAGAAAGGCCAGCTTGTCCTCGGGGCTGGCTGGCCCATAGACATTAGTAAGGCAACCAGGTTTGTTGGAGCCAATGAGCCTGTAGGTTGCTGTAATAGACCAATTGGTAGTGATGAAGTTTTCCATGATGGTTGTGTTGGGGTTCCATAGCATAGCTAGGCCTCTTGTCGTGCCAGTGGCCGCTGTGGAAACTACCTCCCCTTGCTTCCAACAGTAGGGGAGAAGCCTGTCTATGTCTTCGGTGGTGCATTTTGTTTCTTGGAGTAGCATGTTGTCCGGTTTTTCTGCCAAAATCAGTTCTCGTAGCAGCTTCTTCTTGCTACATCCATTGAGACCTCTTATATTCCAGGAGATGATCTTCATGAGGAAGAGAGGGGGGGGGAGGCGGGGAAAGTTGTCCGAGATAAGGTGGATTTGATCGGAGTTCACCATGAAGTGACCTATCTCTTGTATAAGCTTGTTTGTTGATTTCCTTCCCCTTTTCTTTTCATCTTTCTGTGGTTTAATCTGACCCTTTGATTGATTACTTGGTATTCCCAGATCCTTACTGGATCTAGCTGTGGATCCAGCTGAGGAGTTGAGGAAAACTTTGTGCACTTTCCGCAATTGGTCCGGGGGTATGGTGTACAGTTTTTGGAGTCGATAAGCATGCTCTAGATGCTCCAGGTCCACTCCTGCTAGTTCTTGCTTATCAAGATCCATCTCGGCATCTCCGTCCTCTTGCTCCAAGTGGCTCTCCATTCTAATATCTGGATCTATTGTCGAGTTGCTTGGATCCTTTTCCCATATTGGTTCTTTACCCCCTGTGCCTGTTTGTTGGGGCGCACTTTCCTTCTAGAAATCTTTGGGGTTTTTGGGGTCTGAGGGATTCTCCGGTTGATCTTGTAGTATCTCATATTTATTGTTAGTGGACAGATCCTTGTTTGTCCGAGTTACCTGTTTCCTTCCTACTTGTCTTCTCTTCCCTGATGTCGGAATGAAGCCATCCCTGTCTTTGCCGGCCTCTGAGTTCCCTTCTTTGTGCGCAACATTGAGGGGGCATTCTCTAAAGAGATGTCCGTGCTCATGACATTTCCGACATCTTAATGGAATATGTTCGTAGTCGATGGTTTGCATCCAGTCTTCGTCGTGGTACTCTAGGATAATGGATCCCGGAGCGGCTTGGCTATGTTCAGGTATACACAGATGCGTGCATATGAGGTGTATCTTCTTTGCTTTGTGGCCTCTGATGATTTCACATAAACCCCAATAGTACTACCTATGCCTGCCAGAACCTCCTCCAGCCAAAATTCCTGGGGTAAGGAGTATAGTCTGATCCATACTAGTGCATGTGCAAAGTCTTCCTTTTTAGGGCTGAATTTCTCTGTCCAGAACCTTAAGAAAAGTCCTGCTGAGTTGAAAAAGTAAAGCCCTCCATCAAAAATATGGCTGCGATCCTCCAGGTTGTGCAAGATGATGGTGAAGAATCCCTTGGAGCCCAGCTGCAGTTCATAATGCCCCTTTGGCTTCCACCAGTGCTGTATCCATTTGATCAGGTCCCGTTATGAGGGCCAAAGCCCTAAGAATTTCCCTACTAATGCGTAGTCCCTCATATATTGCTTTTGTTCCTCAATGCATGGTGAACTGATGATGTACTTCGGGGCTTGCGGTGCTTGTGGGATGCATTTGCCTGGTAGCCATGGCATTGACACTGTTGCGGGTATTGGCGCATTAACCGAGTCAACATCCATCTCTTTGTCCTTGAAATGTCCTTCTGTCACTAGCTTTGAGCGTAGATCTGGGGGAGGCTCAAACGTGGGCCGCTTTGATCCCTCTCCCAAGCTTCCATTCGCCATTACCTGATTGTAGGAGGTGCCTTTCAGCCCTCCCTCCTTCAGAGTCATGAGCCCCAGTGGGGCGAAGGTTGTGACAGTGCGACCGAAACCCTAAACCTAAGTTACAGAGTGCTTCATCTCAGAAGGGATAATATATTTGAAGGGATAATCTCTACACATTTTGATGTATATACTTTATGTCCAATCACAAAACACAAAAGATGTTACCTGATAGGTTGTATATTACTAGCCTCATCTTTTATAGTAAAGTTACCATAAATTTAATAACAAGAAAATTGCTTTCATTTATTAATAAATTTAATAGCTGTAGAAATTACTTTCATTCACTATTAAATTTTATAACTCTAGAAATCGCTTTGGTTTACTATTCAACATTTTCCTTAGGCTCTAGACTAGTTTCAGCTTGCTCAGCGCCCTTTGTTGCATCATGTTCAGTCAAACTTTTCTCTGCTTCCGATCCAGTGACTTCTACTTTTTGAGGGTGATTTTCTTAATCTGAGCAACCTTGACATGGTTTTCCATGAATTTGTACTCTCATTCTTGCAGGGCATCTAATTCAAATGGAACAAGATCTTCCATATCCCCGGTTCAGTCTTTTTCTTCCAAAGACATCTTTGTCGAGGCTTGGCTAGCATGTTTCCCAACAAACAAGGCATATGAACCAGTTGGACCATAAAGCATTCTACAATTCAAAGAAAACATGTCATAACTTAGCTCTCTCTCCCCTCCATACACATGCACACACAGATTAACACGTAGAAGTATAATTGAATTATAATGCACAACATACCCACAACACAGAAAAACATACAGAACCCAGATACCCCAGAATGGGACAAGCTTTAAAACCAATGGAAATTAATCCAGCCAGGGACTCTCGAAATTCATCTAAAAGACTTAAAACAAAATAATTCAATTTTGAATATCTTCAAGCGGATTTTGGCAAATCTGGTGTGTAGACACCGATTTTCAAGAGATCTTGAAATAATTTCTCATGAATTGAATCAAAATTTTCGATTTCTCGCCCAAACCTGCAATCTAGATGTCACGGTCTTTGCATACATACAAATAACTGAGTCTATGAATAATCAAAATATATCTAGAATCTTGTAACCAAATAACAAAATGTTCAAGCAGGAAGACAAAGATATTTCATGAACATTGTACAGTACCTACGGAGATGGGCGAAGATATTTCATGAACAAAATTCTTAAAAGAAACCTTAGCCGCTGCATTTGCTCAGCAAATTTTCTTATCTCGAGGTTCGAATCCAACAGGACATGGGCGAAAACCCCTGATATGGTCGAAAACAATACACCTTGCATAGTAGTAATGGAGTCTACCATTGTTACAGAATGCTAAACCCTAACGTAAGAGAAAAATACACAAACCCTTTTGATGACGATGGCCATGGGATTTTGGGTTCGAATCTCACCAAGACACCCGTCGCCAACATTTTGATGACGATGGCCATGGGATTTTGGGTTCGAATCTCACCAAGACACCCATCGCCAAACTTTGATGTTGGTCCCATGTGGAGGCAATCCATATTGGTGGCCAGTTGCAACTTTTTAATAAAAAGATTGATAGGAAGAAGCAATATGGATTATGGATTATGTGGGCAAGGAACTTTTATTAATATGGAGATATACATATTTTACCTTTTTGATTTGAACTTATGATTTTTTAGGAGGAATTATTAAGCTCACTTAGATTGTATACTAATATACCGTTAAAATATACTAATATGTTAGAACAATAAATAACATAAGTTAATGTAACAACAATGAAGCATAATGGTCAACCAATCCATATCCATAAACCGTTCATTCACCATAGATGATATGCAATATGCAATGTTCCCCTCCTCTTAATAGAGGTTTGGAGAGACTCAGTAGTCTAGATGTCCCCTCTAAACTATAGTAGTAGTCTAGATGTCCCCTCTAAACTATAGTCTCGAGAGAAAATGGGACTAAGAGGCACCAAAGTAATCACTATGAGGATAAATGTTATATTATTAAAGTGACTTTGGGGAAAAAAGGGGAAAATTAATTTAAGTGACTAATATGAAGAAAAGTAAAGAAAATAACTTAAGGATCCAAGAAAATAATTTAAGTGAAAATTAGACACTGGAGTATAAAAGAAAAAGGAGAGTGCCTCACTCCACATTCTGGGAGAACAAACCCTAGAGATCAACAAGGAGGTGAAAGATCCCTATGTTCCTGGTCCAAGCTTGGCCAAGGAGGTGAGAGATTCCTCCATCACCATTTTATTCAGCGACATGTTGATTGCTACAATGGAAGGAAGAAGCAGGGCATAGTTTAGGAGGTTTTATGCAGGAGGGGTGTATTGCTTGAGGAAGATCAGTTTGATTTGAGCAGAAGAAGGGATATTTGAGGAGGATCTCTTCCCGAGAATATTTTTTAGGGCTAGAGCATCCTTTCTCACTCATTCTTGGAGGGTTTTCTCTACATATTGATTTATTATGAGCATGGGATGAATTTCCTGAAGAAGGGTGCACTATCTATAGTAGATCTAGAGAGTTGGAGGGTGATATCACTCTCAACAACAAAAGAGACTTATCACAGGTGTTTCCCACCATCAGATCTATAGATCTACGATGTATTTCAATGGTTTGGAGGGTAAAATAGAAGAGGCTGAAATTACTAAAGGTTTCCCAGCCAGGAAGTGTGCAACTCAGCCAGATTTGGGAGCAAGAGTCCAAAAGGGAAAGAAATTGATCTTGTTCATCTCTTCATGTAGCTATTGGAGATCCTGAAGGATTTAATCTTCATTTATTTTGTATCTTGGAGGCATATTCAACCCAACTTCTATATTTTATCTATATCATTCCAGATCTGCAGATCTTATGTATGGAGGTCATCTTATTATCTAAATAAAGGTCAGATCTGAAGTTATTTATCATTCTCTTGTGTTGTCTCTATTGTATCTTGTTATTTTCTTATGTTGTTATGTTATCTTCATCATTCATATGTTGTAAAACCCAATAAAACACTTCCAGTGCAACTTTGAAGGCAACCTGCAAATGAATCAAGCAAAATCATACAAACAGATCATAAAAACCACATAAGTTCCTAGCAAAATCTTCTTGGGAACATTATAGTGGTATCAGAGCACAAATCCTCCCACAGATTCTATATTTAATCTATATCATTTCAGATCTACAGATCTTATGTATGGAGGTCATCTTATTATCTAAATAAAGGTCAGATCTGAAGGTGTTTCTCATTCTCTTGTGTTGTCTCTATTGTATCTTGCTATTTTCATATGTTGTTATGTTATCTTCATCATTCATATGTTGTAAAACCCAATAAAACACTTCCAGCGCAACTTTGAAGGCAACTTACAAATGAATCAAGCAAAATCATACAAACAGATCAGAAAAAACACCTAAGTCCCTAGAAAAATCTGCTTTAGAACATTACAATGGTATCAAAGCGCAAATCCTCCCAGCTTGTGGGGATTGGCGCATGCCTAAATTCAAAGGTATATATATGGGAAGGCGTAGAAGACAGGCTGAGGAACCTGAAGTGGAAATGGGTGAATCAAGGGATGACAGTGAGCAAGGAGTGCCACAAGATCTAGCAGGAGTGGCTAAGGACTTGAAAATTTCTATAGACAACACCCAGTTTTCCCTACTACATCATTTACATGAAACACATGAAACTATGTGCAAAGGATAGAGTGAGCTCAAGGAGGCTTGGGAAAGAATGACAGCTAACCATGAGAATATTGCACTTCTCCTCATGTAGATGAATCATGGTAAGGATGGTCCAAATAACATTGGAAACTAGGAGGCTGGTGGATCACAAGGGGGAACTAGGCATCATACAAAGATTGATCATCATTTACATACCGAGGGACATAATTTATTTGGGGGAGCACCTTCGAGGGGGCCACCCAACAACATATCTACAACTAGACCCTATATGCCCACTTTCCTTGAAGCACAACAATAGGATAAGTATTTTCCATAGGTAGAAGATAACTTTGAGGAGTACGCAAGGGAGTATGCAACATTGAGCGCAGGATTTAGGAGACAGGTCACATTGGATCAGAACTATGGTATAAAATACAGGGGCAGGACTAGGGTCTATCATAGGGGCAGTAACGAGTTAGAGCATAGAGCAGGGAAGCTGGAGATTCCTACATTTGATGGGTCAGCTAAGACCTATGCGCAGGATTGGGTTTAGAAGTTGGATGCCTATTTGCAGATAAACCCCATGAGAGAGCTAGATGTTATTAAGTTTGCCACTGTATACTTGGAAGGAAAGGCTCATGATTGGTGGTACCATGGCATGAATACCTTGGGACATAATCACATTACATCTTACCCATAATTCACACAAAGGCTTATTGACAAGTTTGATTAGGGAGATCCTGAGCTATATTTTCGTGAACTCACTCAACTGAGGCATACAGGGTCACCATAAACCCTTATAGAGGAGTTCCATAGGGTGGTCATAATGGTACCGGATGTGTTAAAAGATAGGTTATTGATGCTTTTCTCTAAGGGATTGATGGAACCCCTACGAGGTTGGGTTAAGGATTTCAATCCCAACAACCTACATGAGGCTATTTGGAGGACCAAAGATTTGATGGGATCGACAAAAAAAAACAAGTTCACTCCAAGGCCTCCACTAACCCAAGGAGTGAAGGATCAAATAGGAATGGATAAAGGTAAGGGAAGGATGGATGAAGCTACTAGAAGAGAGTTGATGAGAAAAAAATTATGTTTTACATGCAAAGAACCTTGGGAGCCAGGGAATAGATGTATGAGAAAGGGCAACGTTCACTATATTGAGGTGGTTTTTGATAATGAGGAGGAAGATGAGGTTAGCCATATTCAAAATATAGAGGCCAATCAACTAGTAGCAGAAAATGCACATAGTGAAGGAGGAGATGAAGTAGAGCTCAGTCAACCAGGGGATAAGAAGATAACCATTGCATCCATTAGCGGGGTCCCTAAGTACAGTAGTTTCAAAATGAGAGGAGTTATCCAAGGGAAAAGGGTTTATGTGCTCATATATGGTGGAGCTTCACATAACTTCATTGATTCGGCACTGGTAAAAACAAGGAACATACCTACATTAGAGTTTGGGGGCTTTCGTGTGCAGGTAGCAGGAGGTAACACTATGCCATGTGACAGATATATTCCAGGGTTGAACCTCACTTTGGGGAGGTATGACATGAAACAGGACTTCTATGTGATGGACTTACCAGACACCAATGTTATACTGGGAGTCTAGTGGCTTAGCACATTGGGGCCTATCACCACCAACTACAAGATCATGGAAATGTCATTCAATGGGGAAAATGGTAAAAGGGTGACTTTGAAAGGGATGTCGGCAAATGCACCAAGGGTGGTTATAGCCAAGCGTGTGGAGGCCATTTTCAGGAGGGAAGACATAGTTTATGAAACATAGTGCTTAGTATCAGTTTAGGTAGACAAGGAAGGGCATCCACAATACTCCCATGACATACAAAGAATAATTGATACTCATAGCAAGGTTTTTGAGCCTATTCCGCCAGGGAAACCACCGAATAAAGGATTTGAACACATCATAGAGTTGGAGGAGGGTTCCGAACCAATTATCACCACACCTTATAGAAATCCTAAGAAATATAAGGATGAGATAGAAAAATTTCATCAAGGAATTCTTGGACATGGGCCACATTAGGCCAATCTCTAGCCCATTTGCATCATCTGTGGTATTGGTGAAAAATAAAGACAATACTATGCACATGTGCATTGATTACAGGGTCTTGGGAAAGAAAACCATAAAGAACAGGTACCCCATACCTTGGATAGATGAGTTGTTGGATGAGTTTCATGGTACAATCTACTTCACCAAGATTGACTTGTGCTCTGGTTATCATCAGATCAAAATGAGGGAACAAGATGTGCACAAGACAAATTTCATATGTCATTATGGTCATTATGAGTTCCTTTTTATGCCTTTTGGGTTGACCAATGCGCTAACCACTTTTCAGTCATGCATGAATCATGTCTTCAACAAACAATTGAGAAAAAATTTACTAGTCTTCTTTGATGACTTGTTGATCTATAGTAGAACATGGGAGGACCAACTTAGGCATGTGGACAAAATTTTAAGCATCATGGAGGAACAATACATATATGCTAAAGAATCAAAATGTGAGTTTGGGATGACCGAAGTCCTTTATTTGGGACATATCATTGGAGAAAAAGGGGTATAGGTGCACCATGGAAAAATCCAAGCCATACTTGATTTGCCAATACCCAAAATACTTACATAACTTAAGGGATTCCTTGGAATTTGAAGTTATTACAGGAGGTTTGTCAAGGGTTTCTCTCAACTTCGTGCATCATTAACATATTTGACCAGAAAGGGCACATTCAAGTGGATCCATGAGGCACATATAATGTTTGACAAGATGAAGAAGGTAATGAGCACTTGTCCAATTCTCCCTTTACCGGATTTTTCTCAGCCATTCATTTTGGAGTGTGATGTATCAGGGGAGGGAATTGGAGCAGTTCTTATGTAGAATAGGCATCCCATTTCCTATGAGAGCCAAAATTTGAGAGGGCCTGAGCCACTGTATAACACATATGACAAGGAAATATTGGATATAATGCATTCTCTAGCTAAGTTCGGACAATATTTGGTAGGGGTGAAGTTTGTAGTTAGGACTGATCATAACAGTCTCAAGTACTTCTTAGAGAAAAAGGACCTCAATGAGAGACAAAAAAAATGGGTGAGAAATATCCAAGCCTACAAATTTGACATATAATTTGTCAAAGGGAAGAAAAATTTAGTTGTTGATGCTCTGTCTAGAAGACCCTCAGTTTATGCCATGACAAACATATCAGTTGATTGAAATGGACACTTGTTGGTGGAGTATTCCAAAAGCAAGATTGCATGTGAGTTGATGGATGAACATGTGGAAGATGACAACTACAGGATCATAGATGGCATCATATACTATAAGGGGTGAACCTTCTTGGTTCCTAAATCATTGTTCAAGGTCAAGGTGTTTCATGCATTTCATGACTCACCCTTAGCAGGGAATCAAGGGTTCATAGGGACATACAGACAGGTAAGAGAAAGTTTCACATGGAAGGGTATGAAGGAAGATGTCATGCACCATGTTAGAGAATGTACCACTTTCCATAAAAACAAGGATGAGCACACCCACCCAACAGGTCTATTGAAACCACTTCCTATTCCAAAACACAAGTGGGAAAGTATTTCCATGGATTTCATTACAGGGTTTCCCAAGACAAAGGGAAAGGATTGCATCTTTGTGGTGGTGGATCCATTAACCAAGTTTGCTCATTTTATTCCATCTCCACTGATTACAACGCATCACAGGTGGAAGATTTGTTCTTTAGGGAGGTCTTCTGGTTGCATGGGTTACCCAAAACCATTGCGAGTGACATAGACAATAGATTTATGAGCACATTTTGGCAAGAATTGTTCAGGATAGTGGGCACAATGTTAACTCCCAACACTAGCTATCACCCCCAAATAGATGGCCAAACAGAGATAGTCAACAAATGGTTGGAGGGGTATCTCATGAATTATGTGTCAGGACAACAGAGAGCATGGGTTAAGTGGCTACACTTGGGTGAGTATTGCTACAACACCACTTACCACATGTCCATTGGTATGTCTCCTTTCAGAGCTTTATATAGTTATGACCCCCTCACTTTTGTGGAGATTGTATTTGGAGAAAATAGAGCACCCGTGGTATAGGATTGGATCCAAATGAGACAGGACATACTTAGAGAGCTCAAGGATCACTTGCAAAGGGCACAAAATCAACCGAAAGTACAAGCAGATAAACACAGGGTGTAACGTACTTTTGAGGTAGGTGACCTAGTTTATTTGAGGCTCCAACCGTATAGGAAATCAACCATAAAGAAGAATGGCACTAAGAAACTCAAACCTAGTTTTTATGGGCCATACATGGTGAAAAGAAAGGTGGGAACAATTGCATATGAGCTTGAGCTACCACAAGAAAGAAAAATACATAACGTTTTCTATGTGTCATGCTTAAAAAGGGAAATAGTACAACACATTGTGGTTAATAAAGGGATACCTCCAATAGATGAGGAAGGACAATTGATTTTGAGACTTGAGGAGATTTTTGAGGTGAGAGAGAGGAGATTGAGGAATAGAAACATCAGGGAATACTTGGTCAAATGGAATAAATTACCCATAGAGGATGCTACTTAGGAAGGTGAATAGGTTCTACATAAGACATGATCATAATTTCTTATGGGCAAGCAATTTCCAGTAGATGAGACTGTAATGTTCCCCTCCTCTTGATAGAGGCTTTGAGAGACTCAATAGTCTAGATTTCCCCTCTAGATTATAGTCTCATTAGAAAAAGGGGACTAAGAGGCACCAAAGTAATCACTATGAGGATAAATGTTATGTTATTAAAGTGACTTCAGGAAAAAAAAGGGAAAATTAAGTTAAGTGACTAATATGAGGAAAAGTGAAGAAAATAACTTTAGGATCCAAGAAAATAATTTAAGTGAAAATTAGACACTTGAGTATAAAAGAAAAGGGGGGGCGCCTCACTCCACATTCTGGTCATTTTTACATTTGCATCTCGAGCTCTTCAGCTTAGACATTTTGAGGGTTTTGGGAGAACAAAACTTAGAGATCAGAAAGGAGGTGAAAGATCCATTTGTTCCTGGTCCAAGATTGGCCAAGGAGGTGAAATATTCCTCCCTCGCCATTCTATTCAACTCCAGGTTGATTGCTACAATGGAAGGAAGAAGCAGGGAATAGTTTAAGAGGTTTTATGCAAGAGGAGTGTATTGCTTGAGGAAGATCAGTTCGATTTGAGTAGAAGAAGGGATATTTGAGGAGGATCTCTTCCTGAGAATATTTGCTAGGGATAGAGCATCCTTTATCACTCATTCTTGGAGGGTTTTCTCTGCATATTGATTTATTGTGAGCATGGGATGAATTTCCTGAAGAAGGGCGCACTGTCTATAGTAGATCTAGAGATTTGGAGGGTGAGATCACTCTTAATAGTAGAAGAGACTTATCACAAGTGTTTCCCATAATCATATCTATAGATCTAAAGTGTATTTCAATGGTTTGGAGGGAAAAATAGAAGAGGTTGAAATTCCTAGAGGTTTTCCAACTAGGAAGTGCGCAACTTGGCTAGATTTGGGAGAAAGAGTCCAGAAGAGAAAGAAATTGATCTTGTTCATCTCTTCATGCAGCTATTGGATATCCTGGAGGATTTCATCTTCACTTATTTTGTATCTTGGAGGCATATTCATCCCAGCTTCTATATTTTATCTAGATCATTCCAGATTTGTAGATCTTATGTATGGAGGTCATCTGATTATCTAAATAAAGGTCATATCTGAAGTTGTTGTTCATTCTCTCATGTTGTCTCTATTGTATCTTGTTATTTTTATATTTTTTTATGTTATCTTCATCATTCATAAGTTGTAAAACCCAATAAAACACTTCCAACGCAACTTTGAAGGAAACCTTCAAATGAATCAAGAAAAATCATACAAACAGATCAGAAAAAAAACCTAAGTTCATAGCAAAATTTGCTTGGGAACATTACACAATACCACCATAGGTAAGCCATGTTAATTTTGAAAGAAGATGTAGCCAACACAAAATTATTTATGTCGGATTTGATCATTTTTAAGGCGAACGAGTGGTTAGATGGAACCCAATACTCTGAAACTTTTCAAGATAACATAAGTAGATACTAACAACAGTTATGAGGTTTGAGAAGAAATAGTGATTCATTGCTCTCAAACTTTTCAAGATGATATTAGTAGATATTGAAAATAGTTATGAGGTTTGAGAAGAACACGTGATTCAACAACACGGTAACAATATAAAATTTAATGGTTACATGCTATATAAAATGGTTACATGTTATAGTGGTTACATGTTATTCAATGGAATATACACAAACATAGCCTAAAGGGTTAGTTTAATGGGTAGTTTCCAATGTTGTTGGGAATTTGGCTAGTTCCATATGAGCAAGCGCCAAGTTTGAATCCACCTAGGTGAGGTGCACTAGTATATGCTAACATTGCTTGAAATGTCATCCATGAATGCAGGGAAACATCCCTTGGGTCACAGACAAGGTTTTCCTTATAAATACACATACATACACACACACAATTAAGGATTTGATTTTAAAATACCTTACTACCTCCTCCTATACAACTAATCATTACTTGAATATTGAATAATGAAAGGAAATAAGCATACAAGAGAAAATAAAATAAGATGTATTTTTGAATCAAACAAACAAGCATATTAATTTTCACATACCATGTGCACCAAATTGTCTTAAGTGTATCACTGAAGCCAATGGAAACACAAATTCAAGAAAAATGTAGCCCTAGGTTTAACAATTTAAGCATCAAGTTTAAAAAAAATGAATCCCTAAGTATTAAAATAAAGACATAGATTTGAATGCAAATCAAATAGTGGATGAAAAATTATCCTTCACTTGAAATCAATCTAACACTATCATCACTGCAAATGAAACAAGTTTCCTCCTCTATTTAAAATTAAAAGTCATTTTTTCTTCTCTTTTATTTTTGCTAAATTGTGCGAAAAGATCAATGTAGAAACATTTGCATCCTCTCCTACATTGCCAATTTTTCCCCATTCGAGATTCAAAATAATTTTCCCATGTGTCTTGTTTTCCCAGATTCATGCCAAACAATCAATGACACCACATTCAAAGAATCAATGTTGCCACATTCAAACAATCAATGTTGAAGATATTCAATATGTGTTTCTCCTCTCTTTACCAAATAAGTGAATTGTGTGAAATGAAAAGAGGGATTTAAAAAAAATAATGTCATGTTTATGGAGAGTCGACACTAAAGTGGACGATTCTTGAGAAAAATGTAATATGTTTGGGATGATAACCCTATTGAAAATTGCGATGAGTTTAGCATCCGCACATGGTAATATGAAAAAATAAATAAAATTGTTTATTTTACAATTTAACGGGGCTAGTGGGGGTTTGGTAGTGGCTTGGGGTGGGCGTTTCTTTAGATATCCAAATAGTGGTCCATGGGTATAGAATCTAGATGAATATGAATTCACACTATGTATTGTGAGTTGGCCTAATGGTTAAGAGCATGTCTTTCCTCCTAAGAAATCACAAGTTCAAATACAGAGGGGGGTAGGGTATGTATACCTCTGTAAACTTTAGCATTCAAATCCTTGTGCAGAGTGGGTCTCTTGTCCCACACACAAGGGGGTCTCATACACCAATTTGGTGTCTGTCTTGGTCATTACCTTAAAATTTGACAATGACGATGATGATGATGATCTACATACCATCTTACTAAATTGTTAAAGGTCAATCATTTAAAAAAAAAATTATAATTATATATTTGACTAGAACTACTATACTTTTTACTTGACCTTCCACTCTCCACCTCTATACCACAAAAATAAAATAATGTCTAATTAACAATATTATATATATATATATATATATTGGAAACGAGATAAAATCAAATGCTTCTTTTATAAGATTAAAGCACCACACACTCTCAACTATTTCTAATCATCATGCCTCCCTAACCTACTTCCATCTTCTATCCCTATCCTTCCTTTGTTGGACTATCTTGGAGCGTCAATTATATTAAACTAACTCCGGATAGAACCCGTAAGTGGAAGTGTCAACTACCTTGACCAAGCTTCCCTAACAAGCAACTGACATCCATCATCACACATCTAGGGGAGCATGATCTAACACCATCCTCCCATGACTCGAGGTTTCAGAGGATACATGGTGGGAAATGCCTCCACCCCTCCTGATAGAACTAGGGTCAACACCTTATCATGGAACATATAGTGGCATTGTATTGGTGAGATTTTGTCATTGTATATTTAGTTTCAGGCAATCTCTCTACTTGAAAACCTGCACTTGCCCACATATTATAGCAATACATTTTAATCAACATAATTTAACATGCAAATATTAAAACCATATTATTTCTCAATCGATGTTCACGATATCAACCATTTATTACCTTCCTCCCTTTGGCTATTTCATAGCCCATTAATCCGTGAATTAGTTTATAACACAATCTCATACATATCCATACATTATTATCATATAAATGCATTTAATCAGACCATTAACTTGGTATCCACGTACCAACAACTTTAAATTTCAAAATTTTCAAGATAGAATTAGGTTGCATAGTATCCATCATAATTTAAATAACGATAAACATTCATAGTATTGACATTCACATAGGTCCATATGTCTAAAATTTTAAAAGTATAATTAATAGTGTTCCATAGTTAATAAGAAAATAAGATACAATTAGGCCATAAGTAAGTCTAAATCAAAATGTGGCATTACATACACCCAACCTTCGGGAAACATAGTCCCGAGGTGGTAAAAAAAGTGAGGGATGATCTCATCATAAGGTCTTTGCATCCTCGCAAGTAGCAGATCCCGGGCTATACTTGTCCCATTAGACCTTAACTTGGTCTACCACATGATTCTTGAGATATCGGACCCTACGGTCCAATATGCATAATGGTTCGACCATGATGGTTCCCACATCCGAGACTTGCAATTCCTTCCAATTTAGTTTGTGAGATTCATCAATAATATAATGACATAGAACATATACATGAAAAACATTATGAGTTTTATGCAAGTGAGATGGTAGTATGAGGTGATAGGCAATGGGTACAATTCTCTCTTGGATTTTAAATGGTCCTATAAATCGAGGCGACAACTTTGTCCCTTTCCCAAACTGAATGGTAATATTATTATGCCTCATATGAATGAAAACCTGATCTCCCACTTTATAAATTCGGTGAGTCCTATGTGCATCAACATAACTTTTCTATCTATCATGTGCCTCCTTTAATCATCGTTTAATCTAAATCACCTGTTCCTCCATCTCTTGAATCAATTTCAGCCCTATTGTCACCCAATATTATAACCTTTCCTAAATAAATGGTGTCCTACATGGCCTTCCATACAAAGCTTCATAGAGTGTCATTCCTATTATCCCACAAGTTGTAGGTTGGGAAAATCCTGACCCAACCACCAAATGGCAACAAATTTGAGAACACCTACCCACTATCACCTTAGGAAGGTATTCATGTCACTTTAGAGATAATACAATTACCTTAAGAGGGGAATATCGGTGACCTTGGGGGGGGGAAAGTGAAGAGATGAAGGATATTCCCCCTATAGGTCAAGATAGAGATTGAAGAAAGGCTTGAGAAAGATTCTTGGTGATAGCCAAAGGTTGCCAAGAGATAAAGGTACCTGTAAAAAGTGATGTACCTTCCCGAGACACAAGAACACGCCAAGTATGTGCATATAATGTTAGGTGGACAAGCAAGTTAATCTTGTTGTCCCTAATTGCAGCAATAAACAATGATGTATATCAACAATAAAATGATAATGGTAGCTGCAAAATAAATTTGTTTAAAGCTTAGTGAAAAGTACAAAAGACAAGCAAGAAAATGACTATTTTAGCTCAAGAAGATAGCATCAAGCTTTAGCAACAATGTAAGGTTGTTGTAAACAATTTATGAAAAAATAATTATCAGCCTTATGGCTGTAACAAACAAGTTATTACACAAGACAAATAAACCGTCAAAACTTGCCAACAATCTACCCAAAAAGTGTGCTAGCCTTAGTAGATTATTGTGGCAAACTTTTAGCAACTTTCCACTGTTGAATCGTAAGTTATAAATGAAAATGTGTTAGGTTTTGTGTAGCCCTAATGGATGTAGATGAAATATTATAACAACATCAAGAAATAATTAGCAATTTGAGATGCCCTAGTGGCTATGACAAGCTTAGAACATCAAGAAAAGATTGCAATTTGAACAAGTTGATTATCTCGTGTTTTCACGTATCCCAATGCAACAATTTTATTTCTCCAATGAAAATTGAAAATGATTAGTAATTTAAATATTGGGTTATGGAGTCCAAGAATGGGTTAAATATACTACTTCCTTGGGGGTGTAAACCATATTACTCCCTAAGGCAAGTAAAGCTAACTAGGAAGTGCTAGGAGGGTGTAAGACCTTTTACTTCTCCTAGCACTACCGTAAGCAACAAATGATTTCCAAGAAAAATGTTTATGGGCTTAGTGGGGTTGTATGCACTTATACTCCCCAAGAAATCCAACTAGTTAACCTTGCAACCCAACAAAAGAGACCATAACAAGATAAAACCCTTCACCTAGAGTAAGGATTAGCAAGAGAAACTTCTACTTTACCAAGAGTTATCCACCAACATGTAAGAGAAATACTCCACAAGCGGTAGTGCACCACTTCCTTCCACCAATAGCAAATTAAAACCATAACAAGTGAAAAGGAGAGAGAGAATGCCCAAGAATAGAGACAATTTTATCCAAGTACTTCTCACAATGGGAGAGTTATGTTATGAAATGAGATTCAAATGATCTCTATTTATACAAAATGTATTAAACATTGTTTGTCCACATAATTTAGGGTAAAACATAAGATAAGGGGTCAACAACCCTTATCTTACCCCTTTACAAAGATAATATTATTTAATTTTACTTTTTTACATAAAATAAAACCCTAGAATATGATGTCACCCTCTAAGGGCGACGTTTTGACCCTTTAAGTAAGTTGTTGGAGAAGTAAGTTGAAGTCGTTGGGGCCCCTAGAGCCTCCCTCTCATGTGCTATATCCTCCTCCCACCAAGTCATGCCAAGTTTCAACAAATAACAACCTCACCACCAAACCCTAGCCCCAATGATGATGTCAACTCTTTAAGGTGACATTTTTGCCTCTCTAAGAAAAACATTTGGCATGTGAGAGCTAGGAAAGGTCCTACAAGGTGTCTTCTAGGCCTCTAAAGGTAATTCATCCTGATCTAGCATGTGGCCCCTTAGCATCCAACCTGTGGGCTTAAATCCCCATAGAAGCCCAAGCTAGGCTTGTTCCTCCAAAATTGTCCACTAGATGGGTCCTGCTAAGACAAATGGATATGCCCTCCAAGGATCTCAAGTCAAAGCATAATGATGAGTAAATCAAATCAATAAAATATCCATCTAAGCATGTACATCCAAACTACCTCATCATTATGCTCAAAGAACTTATATAATTTACCAAGTTTGACTATATGAGGGTTGACAAAATGACCTATTGGGTGAATTGTTCCTTAAGTTTAGGGGTGTTTCCCGAGGGGACCTCCTTCTAAGTCATGTGGATGATGTGTGATGGATGAGGGGAAGACTTTTGGGCATGAGGTTCATGACATACAAGAGATTGTATTCTATCACTTATGGGTGCCTTTGTAGAGGGTGTGTTTCACCTTTGTTTTCAATGCATCCTTTTTCCAAACCCATTCATTTCCACTAATTAATTAATAGTCCAAAACCTTGGGTACTCCCTATTGGTGAATCAATTATCTTGGGGGGAATTATGACAAGGCCACTTGAAGCTAGAGGTACACAGAGTGTCATATGCAAGGAAAGAAAGGGACACTGCATGAGTGTACACACATCAACAAGTGGGGACATATATCTAATGTTATTTATCTTTTGTAGGTCTTTGATTTTTTAGGAGAATATTTTCATTACTCTCAAGACCTCTTTGGGCGAGCATATGGAAGGTTCATAATTAGGATTTTATCCTTTTTCAGCCACTAGCCTCTGGGCCTTCAGCCCCTTCTTCCCATGAAGTGAGGGACAACCCCTTATTGAGTTAGTATACCCAAAAAACCCAAAAGGTGAGGAGATGAGGGGATGAAGTATGGAAAGTGGCAAGTATGATCGGGAATGGAACGATGAATTTTCCAAAGGACCTCCTGGTAGCATACCTATCCCTAAGGGTGACCCACTTACTAGGGTACAATGTCAACCACCAAGGTGAAACAGGGAAAAGACCATAATGTACAAGAAAATGTCACATAATATAAAGAAGTAATAGATGTAAAAAAATCAAATCCCTCAAATATTGAAATGACACTCACCATAATCCCTGACTTGTACCTCATGGAGAAAGACCCAATGTCTTCCGGAGGCCAACTGATGTGCTGGATTCCTCCATGATCAACCTATAGTTTTGGTGGTGAGGTGGGTCTCCATTGGTGCAAGAGGACATTATTGTTCAAGCTATCTCTCGGTACTCTATGTCTGTAACATGAGGGCCTAGAGACGTCATCTCATTAGTGATCCCACAAAATGGGGATAACATATGGCTCCTACTTGGGGACATGTGCTCACCGTAGAGTGCATGAGAACTACAACATCTCCTGGTAGATCTATGACTACAATGAAATAAAAAACTATAAAATCTAGGGTGGTTCTATCACCCTTCATCCATATACATCAAAACCAAAAGTGAAAACTAATCTAGAAAATAATATTTTAGCATTTTTTCAATTTTTTTTAAACTAAGCATGAAAACAATATGCAAGTAGAGAAAAAAGAAATATGAAATGCATATAAACTAACATGAGCAATCAAGATGCAAATGCAAGGAAAGCAAGATAACCTACCAACTTACCTAGGGTCGGGGCCTTGAAGAAGTCGAGTGATCTGAACATCAAGCCGGAGAAGAGATCCATCCACTAGTAATGGAATCTTTCTCCCATCCAAAGTTGTCAAGTAATACTTTTATTTATCAGACTTCTTCTTGACGATGTAAGGGCTAAGCCATGAGTTTTCATCCTTTTGGTCATAGTTGGCCTTGCCCTTTTTCTTCTCCCACATAAGCACAAGACTTCCTTCATTGTAATTGATGTAAGTTATATTCTCAATATATGGATAAGAAGGAGTTTCTACTTTGATTTCCCTTTTGATGGATTCTTCACGTTCTTTATCTTCTTTCTTCAATATTTAGATAGACCCTAGCTCTTTCCTCTGGAAGTTTGCAATTTTTTCTTTGTATTCACTTTTCCTTCAGAAGATCATGTCTATGGAGTCCTCCTGCATAAAAGGAAATTCTTGTGGATTGTACTCAATGGTGTCTGAGACTTCATCAAACTCATCTTCACTTGTGTAGTCATGATCGTTGGGATCAGTCACATGCTTTTCAGCTCACTCTCGACTATATAATACCTCAAAAGTGCCATCTCCCATGGGGATGTGTGCATGGGTGAGGTCCATGCTATGAAAACCCCCAAGGGCAGCAGAACAACTCCTTGATAAGAACATCCCCCAAGCATCTGGGACATCAATCACCATTATATTCATGAGGAGGCTGATATGAGTAAAGTCAATCAAAAATACCTCAACATCCTCACATAACCCATAAACCTTGACCCTTTTAGAATCAATTCCACATACGTTTTCATAGGGTCAATTTGTCTTCAAACCAAGCTGTTCCATTACCTTTAATGACATGACATTTGCAGAGGCCCCATAATCCAACATACAGTTGTTCAACTGAAGGCCATTCGTGCCTAATGAAAGATAGAAAGGATGATTGTTTTCCTTGTGTCGATCGAGATACATAGTGCTCAAAATGATCGGAGCATCTTCCTTCTCGGTCGATACATGTAATAACTTCAAGAGTTCCCTCCTTATGGAAGGGATCTTGCACATCTCTGTCACTAGGAATTTCATATTCAATTTTCCAAACATGGTTGCAACATCTATATTCAACTAAATCTCATATGTGGGAGTTGGTTTAGCAAGCAACTCGTGTACTGGAGGTGGAGGTGGTGGGACCACCTTCTCTGCTGATGGAGGAGGAGTGGCAGACTATGATGGAGGGGATGGAGATTTATTTCTTCTAGTGTATGTCAAATATTCCCTCTTCTTTAGCTCCTTCCTTGGATTGTTTGTCAACTGATTCAAGGCTCGAAGTCTCCCCTCTCTTTCCCCATGTATTTTAGATTCATCGATTTGTTCTTGTGTGAATTATTCCTCTTGGAAATGACAAATCATATCCATGAAATTCATATTTTCGGAATAATATTCATCTCATCGGGGACACTCATCTTCTCTCTGAGACTCTTGGCATGGAGAACACCAAGGAGTTTGTTCTATGTCAACCATCCAAACTAGTTTCAAAGTATCAGGATCCTTTGCCTTATGTTAAGGCCTCGGTTTCCAAACTGTGGAATCTCTCTGTTGTCTGGTAAACTGAGGTCTAGAGGTATATTGATTTCTCTCCATAGTATTCAAACGACCCATGATCTAATTATGTGCTTGGACACATTGAGTACTCATCTGATTTATATTTTGAGTCAAGAGGGAAATCAAATCAGGATCACTACTACTAGAAGCCTTAGTCTTTGCTTATGCCTTGACACGAGGATAATGAAAAGAATGTACCTTTGATTCAAGGATATTTTTTTCAATCTTTGCGTTGTATTCTTTGTCTTGTGCCAAAGAAGTGGACTTCTTGTCCTTCAGAATTAAGTGAAATTTCCCATCAAATGCATTCACATAAAGGAGAAAAATTAGTGCATCTATAGGACACAAATCTGTCGAAATATGACTATATAATCTGTCAAATCTGGTGTCAAATTTACTCATTGTCTCGTTCTCCTTTTTCTTTATCTGATTGAATTTATCTACACGCATCCCATTTTATTTATTTGTTTTCCATATGCTCTTGAATAACTTGGAAAACTCCTCATAAGATTCTAAATGATTGTCAGGTATCCCTATGAACCACCTCTAGGCATCTTTGGTCAAAGATGAGGCTACTAATCTCATGGCTATGTCCTCATGTTCCACTTTTTCATTTTCCATGTCTTAGCCTACGACATAAAGATGATCGTCTATAGAGATGACATTCTTTGTTGGAAACGTTGGCAACCATTTGTGAGACTCTTTCGACATTGTGTTGGGGTATCCAGGGATGGTGGGCATGTTAATGATTTTGCAAAGGTCCTTTGCCCAAGGGTGAGTCATTGGGGAAAGGGGAAGGGTACCGTGGAAAATGGTTTTGACAATGGGAGACTTGAGGGGAGGCCTTCTTCGATAAAACTTAGAAGGTTTGAACCTCCTTGGGGGAAAATACTTA
>JZKD02S1656983.1:52810-102081 GCA_000966675.3 Picea glauca
ATTAATCCTCAATGGGGATTAATCTAATAATAAAAATAATAATAATGACATGATTAATCCACAATGGGGATTTAATCCAATAACAAAAAAATAAGAATTATCTTCGCAGTTACATTATTTCAACAATAAAAAACCAAAACTGAACTCTAAAAGTTGGATCAACTTGCCACAGATTGTTTCCCACTCGACTCTGCATAATAGCCTTTTTCAGTGATGAAAACTCATTCACAAACATACAAGTCTACACAAACTATCAAATATAGATCAACACCTATGAAAATCAAGTGTTTGAATGATGTAATTTAGCCCTAAATGTTGTTGTCTACAATAAGACCCTGCTATAATAAAAGAGAATTAGTCTTGTGATAAATTAAGGAATGAATGAAATATAACTATCTCAACATAAACTCAAAGAGAAAACCTTAGTATGCTTCTCCTTCTATCTTCCATTTGTTCCTCCCTTTCTTTTTGCCTTTAAGAAAATTAGAATTGGTTGAAGTAGTTGAACCACCTCATTAGTTAAGTTAACTAAGAACTCAACCAACTTTTTAGTTAGGGGGGGAGGAGTAATAAGTCATAATAAGGGTTTTAAATAAATAATAACTAGTAAGTGGGACCCCTTGTAACATTTAGCTCTTAACAATTATAACATAACTAGTCAATTAAGCAAGAACAACTCTCCTTGTGACTCCCATCATCACATGCACATTTGACAATTTATCTCATTTATATTTGACATTGTTTCCAAAAATGCATTACTCATATATCCAAAAATAAAACATGTTGTCCAAAAATTCCTTAAGTCAACTATCATCAATAATAGATCAAATAAAAAAACTCAAAAGCCATATTTCCCACTCTGAGATGCAATCTTTCCTTGATTGTTGTTGTCACCCTTTGATTTTCCTGAATTTTCCTTCGGTTGCGTTGAGCCTTTAGGCCTAATATCGTTGATCATGTGAGAACAATCATCCCTCAAATGCATCTGGGAAGAAACAAATTTACCAGAGCCATTGAAGGGTGAGGAAGGGGCAACAGTGGCTTTTCCTTTGTCAAGGGCATGGTGGGCCTCAATTTTCAACCTTTTACTAGCATGAGAGGACTGAACTGGTGAGTGAACAGGTGCAGCTTGGACAATGGGGTTAATAGGTGGGGGAGCAGGTAGGAAAAAATTGGGCCAACCACGATGTTGGGAGACTGTCGGAAGGACAATCTCTTGCCATCCATCATTTTTAGGAGCCCCAGGTTGCAATGAGACATGAGGGGGAACGAGAATACCAGGGGCTTGTGGAGCTTGGAAATGAGGCCTTTCAGGCCTAGGTTGGACTATCCCTTGCCCAATCCAATTGAAAAATATGGCCTAAAACAACTGGCCTAGATCTTGTGAGTAAACATCAAAGTGTATGGAGAACCTTGGCCTTCTTGGGCCTCTATTCTATTTACCTCTCCCTCGGTTGCCTCTGCCATAGCTACCTCGGATGAAAAAAATCATTTGTGCATGCATGTTGGATTAGCAAATAGTATTTTAAACAACCATACATGATAACTCTTTAAAAATATGAAATAGATTTTGGCTCAACAACATATCAGGCTCATGCAATCCAATCCACAAAAATTGCTTAATTGTCGTCAATGAGCAGGGGGTGAACAAAAGGTCCTGGGATATGCGAGAAGCTTGTATTAAGCGAAAAATGATAAAATGAGGGGGAACGAAATGTGGTTACTTCTCAAAGATCACAACAATCAACTATAATGCAACCAAAAGAACACCATTGAAATCCAACGACTTTAAACTATTTCAATATAGAATTTTTCTTGACTATAATTAATTTTAGAACAGGGAGTGAAAAATAAATGTGGGAAGGCGAGGGGGTTGTAATTAGAGGAAAGAGAAATAATGGTAGGGAAGGAGAGAGATTAATATTCATAAAATTAATTCAGTGATCCATAAAACCATTCTGCAAAAGGAAACACACCAACCAAATGACCACTATCACCCCCAAAAATTACTGTGTATTGTCCAAACAACTCTGCATATTTAACTTTCTCACTGTTGTAATCAAATATTTAACATAGTATCATCAAAACAAACAATATGCATTCCACAACAACATGTAGGGGAGCCGTGATCCTCTCATTTATCCATTAATATTTTCGAACAATTCCTAAATGCATAAATAGTAAATTGTTTCCACTCTGTTCAACATCAAAATCAACCACTGCCCACGAATTATTCCAACCATCAAATACAAACTGAAATTTCGTGCTCGATTTTGTCTTTTAATCATTTAAAAATTGAATTGCAACGAAGTTATACTGTCATAGCACCAATGCCTATCACTATTAAAAAGCATGGTATTCATTTAACATACAGACTGGACAATCGACACCACAATTCATATCCAAATTGCAAGATCCTGACTTGCCATTTAAACACGCAGACAACAATCACCACTTCAAATCACGCCATGTTATGGGATACACAAAACCATTTGACCAAACGCAAGCATATTTCTATGACTGAACAAGTCCCATTTTCTTTGACTCTAAACATTCAAAATGTTGGGCTATCCATCCAATACAACGAGGCATCAACAACAGGCCCGATTTTACAACACAAATTGATCAAATTACAGCAAGCCATTGTTCAGAAACTCGTGACCTTCTCTAATGGCACAATCAATTAATATCGATAACAAATATAGTGGATAACCATGCCATAATTACCACGATTGTGACATTCCCAATGAACAATTCTAAAACACACAGTCATAGTATTATTAACTCAACCTATCGGGCTAAGCTATCAATCCAATATAAAGAGGCAACAACAATATTGCCCAAATTAATCAATATTGCAATCGAACCATACTGTGTAAAACTTGTGCCCCTCCTTAACAACGTAGTCAAATGACCATACATATATAGTGGATGAACATTCCATAAACACCTCGATTGCAATAATCATTTGTCCATTAAAAAAACACAATTATAGTAATCATTGATTCATGCTATAGGAACGCCACTCATACCAATGCATCAAGCATGAAGCATAATTGTGCATTAATCAATTAAAAATAGTGTTGGGTTACCAATTCAATAAACACAAGGACAATGACTGTGTATTTGATTTAACAACTCATTCCAATTAACCATGCTGAGCTTATCCATCCAATTATAATTTCAATTGCAGTGACTAGATACCAAAACCAACACCACTATCATATAATCAACGGGGTGAGCTAGTAATCCACTATGTCGATAACACACCACCAATCCATAACTACCAACGGTATACCCGACATGCCATAACAGACTCCTATATCAACACTCAGACTTGAGGAAGCAAGGGTTTGCTCTGTGGACCAACATAGGGAGGATAGAGTTGACTCTTCTTGATGGTGAAAACCTCCAAGACCAACGGTGCACACACAAGAAATACCATAATTGACTTCATGGACAGGGGACAAATCCCGTGACATGAGAAGCTATGAACATAGGAGCAAGGCTCCATTTGGGCTTTGTAATGATACTTAGCACACATAGGGTATAACTTTCATGGCTCTCCCAGCCAACCAACTAACAATGTTGAGGTGAAGCAGATCCGAGAAGAAGCAATATAACCCACTGTATGACTAATAGTAGCATGAACAACCCAATGCCCAAGTGAATAATGCATAGTGACACTAGGAATTTCAAACCCATTAAACCCCATAAAATACAAGACTGGGTATGGGATACGAATGCGTGAAGACAACCAATCATTATAGACCAATGAAACCCTCCAACTAAAACTAGTAAGGATGACAGAGAGCCTCTATGGCTGCTGACACTCAGGACGACCAACAACACTGTGACTCCAAACATTATTGCAGTGAAAGCGACCAACGATTCATTCCAAAAAAATCACAATTTTACATAGTTGTCATACTTAAGGAAAGCACAAACCCATACATCCGAGCCAATATCTATTTCATAACCAGAGAAGAGTCATGGATGGAAAAAAAAACGACATACTTATAATCAAAAGCACCTTAAAACGTGAGTTGGTCGAGTGGTTCTCCCTCTGCTTGAAAGTCAAAGCATAACCACAGCCAACATAGTTGAACAATAGCCCAATTAGGGTGGTGGCCAGCGAAGGAGTAAGGGTGACGTGCAATAAATGCACATCGCCTCCATTCCCAGCTCATTAATTCCTTAGTACACACTAGCAAGCTTCCCATTAACTCAATTAATTAAGCCATATATCGAAACCATCACCCACTAAAACCAATAGCATGATCCATATCAAACTTATGCCATAACATAAATCACCATTTCATATAACTCAATCAAATCGCATAACTATTAGCTTATTGCTAGGGTTAACAACAACCATTTAAATTTCAATGCATGTAGAGTAGTATATAACATAGTTTAATTCCTTCCCTTTGCAGTTGTTTACATTTCTTTTGCCTTTCTCCAACTGCTCTTTAGTACTATTATTAACATGTTTTTTGTGCAAGTGTCAAAGTAGCGATTCCAGGAACATATAACAATAGTAGCAATGGATAACATAGGCAATCGTAACATGCGATTAGTGCTCAGAACAAAACATAACATGCTTTACCCAACATTCACTTGTCGCACATAGAAACAAAACATGATAAGCCCAATCCATCGCCAATAAGATCTCATCAACCATGTAAGACGTGTCCAACAGTGGCACAAAAATCAAATAAGAGCCAAATATTATCTCCAATCTACAAGGGGGTCCCACTTACTAGTATTATTTAGCTTTTATAATAATAGACTTTAGCAACACTTTGTGGGAAAAACTTCGTCGTCAACAAACTGGAGAATCCATAGGGAAATTTGTTTTCAACAAATTTAGAACTCATAACTCATGGTTTCATAAACCAAGAACAACAGATCAAGGAGATATAACCATGAAGATTATGCAACAGGGGGAAGTGAGCGGATTTAATTGAAAAATGACTGGGAATAACTCATGAAAAGTGTTAAGTATGAGGGGCTTTACCACTGTATGCATAATCATTCAACTAGAATCTGCTCTTAACTTCAAGGAGAAAAATTTTAGACTTGCTCTTAAAAATCTCAATGGATGAAGAAATGGCAAGAAGAAGCGGGAGATAACCAATTCTTTATAAGACAATAGTGGAAATATATAATAATTTCAAGGGTGCCTTCAAAGGAGACATCACGACAGTCGTGTAAGCTTGATTTTATTGACTAACAATGCTTTGCAGGAGTGTCACTGTGGCAGAATTGATCCAACATCCTATTTTGACCAAATTAACTCAAAAATGACAGGAAACAAAATCATGACAGAAGTAAAATTGCAAAAATTAAAAGAGAAACAATAAAAGACATAAATGAAAAAGCAGTAAGGAAAGTGTTAACACGGTGAGCAGAAGTCAAACTACTGTAAAGCATAAAAGAGAAGCACAAAATGAAATTAGAGCTAGGCTACTAGTATATAGAAAATCCAAACAACATTATAATTTTTTAGGTTGGTCCCAAGTAATGTTTCAAACGAGAACCGTTAGTGCTATAGGAAAACGATTACTCCTGTAGATATTTTAGAATGTAAGAGTTGGTATCCAAGACAAAATCAATTTTGAAAGGATCCAGAAATAACACTTGGAACTCCGAGGTAATTATTAGCCCTTTAATGTATATGATTAGCTCATCAAGGTAGATATGGATGTTGATCAAGTTGTGTGTATAGTTTTTTTTAAAGTGGTACTTGCATCAGGTAAGACAAAAAGATGGAATTTGCAAGACATGGTACCCCAACTAGTGATAAGAGTGGTTTTGTAAGCATCTTCCCCTTTTACTTTGATTTTCCTGAAACCCAAAAAACTGTTAAGTAAGGGTCTCAATTGTAACCCTGCAACCTGTTGTAGAATTATTCCCATGTTGAGAGGAGGAAAAGGAGTTCTCATAACAACCTAAATGAAACTGCGTAAACTAATGAAGGTTCTAATATGATCAATGGCCTTCGAAGAAGGTACCCAATTGGAAACCAATTCAGGGTGAACTGGAAAAATAATCCCAACCCTTAAGAAATTTTCCAATTCCCTTTGAAAATTTTCTTTAAATGAAGAGTTAATAGATCTTTGTTCTTGCATAAATGGTTTCATGCTTTCCTTGATGGGAATAGTGTTTTGTTAAATACCAGGATCAAAACCACGAAGATCCTTATATGGCCAAGAAGAAACCTCTTGAAATCCACCAAGTAGCTTGGCAATCTTCATTTCTTCTTTATCAGATGATTGGGTACCTATGTTAACGTTCCTTGAATATTCGAGTGCCCCAATGCTCAAGGGGATGGTTTCACCCACCCTCCTTCGTAACTCCTCTTCTTTCTATTTTTATTTATTGCCTACATCACTCCATGAAAACAAACTCTTAAGAGGAGTCAAGCCCTCAGGAATCTTATTGTTTTCTATAGATATAATTTCCTTGGGATTGAGAGGTTCATCTTGAATGAAAGTATAAATGCTCTCATCATTAGGGGGGGGCTGCCAAGATCCTACATTTTCATGGATATATGGACAATATATAGATTGAAAAGAACAATCAGGCTAGTGAGGCAAGAGTTGTTGATTATGAGAAGCCACAAAGGCAGCTAACCGATCAGCCATTGAATTCAACTCCCTCTTAGCATGAGTGATGTTGAAAGATAAAAGATTCAAGATAAGCACCCAAACAATTTGGGTGTATCGTTCCATCAACTTATTGCTAGGAGAGCATATCTTACATATCAAGTTCAAAACAAGCTCAAAATCTCCAAAAATTGAAAGGTGACTACAACCGAGATTACGAGCATTTTCAATGCCTAATAATAAAGCTTTGAATTCAATGACATTGTTTGTACAAGCAAACTCTAACCTGTAAGAAAAATTATGAATTTTTATTGCAGGGGAAGCCAAGATAATTCCAACCCCATTACCTTCATTAGAGCGTGAACCATCAAAGTCCATGTGCCACATATCATCATCTAAATTGATTTGTTCCAAAGGAATAATATCCTCCTCAGCAAATATGGAATACACTCCCAGGTCCTCTTCGATATAGTTTACACTAGATTGTGAAACACTCTCTATGTAGGGTGAAATACTTCCCTCTCTAAGGACTATAATGTTATTTCCATTCCGAGGCATGGATAAATGTGTCCCATCGAGCGAGAGGTACCCACCTATTAAGGCTTTCCAATCTCTTCCTAAGATAATCGAGTAATTTCTTACATGCATATCAATTCCCTGAATGCTAAGGGTTGTCCTTATTTCAGGATGAGCACATAAAACCAAGGTCACGTCCTTAATCTCACCTATGGTTGTTTTTTGTAGACTATTATAGGAGAGCATGCTTCTGGTGTTTTCATTTGTACAAGACAAGCCAAGCTCTTCCATAATAATCTTCGACATCACACTTGGGCCCGAACCGCCATCAATGAGGCAACAATGGGCAATCTTATCCATAATCTTTACAGAAATATAAAAAGGGGGATTTTTGACAGGATATCTAAAGTTATGTACACCTACTTTATTTACAAAAGAATCCTCTTCATTTACCTCTTTGGAAATATTGGCTACAGCGAAATATTTTCCTTCCATGAATTTTTTTAGATGCATATGTTGTTCAGGGATGACAACCATGTCTAGAATGGTTACATCTGCTATGATTTTGGTCAACTGATTCAAGATATTGTATTTGGAAGAGGGGAGAGGGGGAGTAATTCCTTGACTCTCGGGAACTTTAGGAACCTGGGTTGTAGTAGCAGGTGAGGATGAGCTCGGGCTAGAAGAACTGCGTGGAGGATCAAATTTTTCCTTGGGAGCATAGGCTTTGTTCCTAGTGTTGATGACCATGACGTCTTCTGTCTCTTCAAAATCTAGGACAACAATAGTAGCTTATGGTCTCTTACCAAATATCTTATCTCTAGCACTCTTCTTTACCTCACATGTGGTTTCCTCGTGGTGTTCCTCCCAAAAGTTACACCAACTTTGAGGAAAGATATATTTAGGCTGAAAATTACTTTCCATCAGACTTCTAAAGGGGGGTGCAGAAGAGGATGAAGAGCCAAGGGTGAGAGGGGAGACAGTTCATTTCCGCTCATACATTATCATACAATTGTTCATGTCTTGTACTAGCTGTAAAAGGGCGGACATGTATGTCTGTCTAATCGACTCTCCCTAGGGAAGAGAAGTTCTTTCAAGCTATTCTTCATACTCTGAACAAGCATGCAGAGCAGAGCCGAGATTATGAATGGATTTTTTCTCGAGCCTATGAAGTTAGGGGGAAGGTAATGCATTGTAGTAATGCATGAAAGTGGCTTGGTTCTGGGGGCGGATAAGTTCGAGGATTTGATTGTATAACTTGGTGAAACGCAAGTTGAAAGACTTGATGGTCTCACCATCCTTATATGTGACGTTATTTTCTCCCTTAACTTTTTAGTTGGGATTTTATATTGCCCATAAGTGGATCTGAACCAATAGATTAACTCCTCCCAAGTAGATAGAATCTTAGAAGGAAGGTCAAAGAATTCAGCTGCAGCCTTTCCTTCCAAGGAACTTACAAATAAGCCCATGCAAGTATCATTATCATTAGCTCCTATGTTATGAAAAACATTAGAAAATGCCACTAGGTGTTCGTTTGTATTAATAGTGTTATTTCCTGAAAACCTAGGAAGATGCTCTTTAAATTTAGGAAGTGGACGAGTATCAGGTGCTAGGTTAAGAGGAGAGGACACATGCCACAGTGTGGTTGTGGCATCTTCTTCAAACTGAAAAAGCCCATACTTGTTAATGACTTTGGTGGGATTTGTGGTAGAATGGACATGGATATGGTGGCTATATAAGCTACCAATCACTGACGACAATGAATACTGAGAAGAGGAAGCACTTCTAGTGTCGTCAGAGCCACCACTAGATGTCATCTTGTGGATGATAGATGAGGGAAAGAAAGACGAAATGGATGAATCAGATAAAGTTCTCCTTAGTGCACTTTGTTGGCCAGATAACACAACGTTCCTTCTTCCTATTTAAGCAATAGGATTGATTTCAAGTGATAAGCCTCTTCTTCTTCTACAAGCACGAGAGTCTAAGGACACGAAAGAAAGCCCAAAAATGAAGAAACAAGAAGGTTACTGTTGATTTCTAGGTTGTCTACGTCTAGCTTCCAATATTTCTTGAGCACTAATATCTCGTTCAATTGTTTTCCAAGAATCATTAAGCTCGGCATGTGTATTGGCAGTGTCTAAAATGGTGTTAAAAATATTCAAAGCAATGTTGGTTTGGTCTTGGAGACTAGGCTCAATATGGGTTGCCTTGCAACAGGCACAATCATTAAGAAATAAAACAGTCAAAGAATCAATATCATAAAAATATATTTATCGATGGAAATCAAGTATAAACATTAACCAGAGAGATATCAAAGATCTCCCTAGTATGGTCGCCAAATAAATGTTGAGGAAAAGATATGAAATGATCTTACTCAATCATTTTCGGATTGTGCTTGGCTAAAGAAAAATAGACGGGAATGTCACCCTAGGTTTATAGCCATCAAAAATAAAATCCTAACTCACAAGTATCAATTACAAGGCTTAGTCTAGTCTTTTCACAAATAAAATCTTGCAGGAAAATTCATTTTAATATGATTTTTTGAATATAATAGTTGTTGAAAACAAGTGCAAAGACATAAGTAAGACACCATGACGATAATCAAGACAGATGAGACATAAAGAAATTCTTTATTTCATTCCAATTCACTAAAGAGTCATTTTCTTTACAAAATATCATACAGAAATTTCGGACCAAAGTCAAACTTAGACATCCCCGATGGAACATGTTGACACTCAGAACTAAAATGGGTTGCAGCAAATCAATCCTGAAGCAACCTCAAACCACTTTGGATTGGAAGATTCCCTCCTCCAACCCAAGAGGGATCTCTCGAAAAATGTCACAATATGATTTTGAATAAGCGTGAAAAAGGTGGGCAGATTTATGGATAAATGATGGTCTTGGATTTTTGGAGTTTGGGGATTAAACCAGGGAAATGGTCCATTGGGCATGGAGTCAAATGAAAACTGAAGAAAAGAGACAATAGCAGAGATCAAATAACTTGCGGAAAGTGAGGCAAAGTAAGTCTATCTTTCAGCGCTTTGATGAATCATGAAGCAGTGGCGGAAAGAAAAAGGAAAGACCGATGTAGCAGAGAATATATACAGAATTCCGAAAATGCAGATTGGTCTTACACCCGCTGATAGCTAGTGCATAGGAAAGACAATAAACAATTACAGAAAATCCAAATCCATTCATTATAGTAGTGGTCGTACTAAAGTATAATGAAGCACATCAGTTAGAAGATAACGAAATGTAATGCAGTCGTGATGGATTAAGGAAGACATAAAAAATATGGTAAAGACAATATCAACTGTGAGTAAGGAACATATATAATGAAATCCAAACAGATTTAACACAGATGAAAAGAAGAAGAACATGCTAAAAGAAATCGACTGTGATGAATCTCACATTCGCAAGTAAAAAATATTCTTTATTACTCCATTAATGGCTTACAAAATAACTCAACAACTACAATGAATCCCTCTTCAAAAGAGTTTTCCCCCCAGCACTGCACTCATGCGCCCCCCCCTCTTTCTCTGTTACATACATTTATCTTTTAAAAGAATGATCTAAAACTCTTTGTGTTCCAGGAATATGAAACGGTTTGTCTTTTAGACTTCGCGACTGCCAGATGTTCCGCCGTTACAACATTGGTGTGCGCTGGCAAAAAATCATTCAGGTATAGAGGAAATGAATTTAATAGAAATCTCTAGAACACAATAGGAATGTAATTACAAATAAAGATTGTGCTTTATTTCTCCGATCTTTAGAGCCATGAATCAAAATTTGATTTAAAAGGATGTGTCTCAAACTTTATCACCTCCAGCTGTTCGAATCCAGAAGCCATGCCTCCTTCCAAGGGAATGATGCAAGGTTTGAAATTAGTTTCCTAGCCTTGCAATTCTTTGTATTGCACCACACAACCTCCTAGTGTTGCATCAAGATCAACAGTCTTGATAGCTACTGTTCCAGCTCCATCTTGACTAGTGTCCTTGCCAAGCCAAAAATGTATGTCATATTGATAACTTCCACCCCCTAACCAACAGTGACGAACAACCAACTATGCCCGAGAAATTCAGTGAACTTTTCCCTCTAGAGCCTCTCCAACACGTCGGATCCTGGGTCGCTTAAAGTATCTTCTGAGAATCGATCACTGTTAATGAACGCAGACAGGATTCACATCCCTGTTAGTTGTCCCCATTGGGCTGCACCATCTCCATGCTCAGAGTCGTCGAAGCTGTATTCTTCATTCACTTCAGTGAGAAGTTTCCTCGCGATGATCTTTCATTGCCCGTAGGCCTTCTCCAGGAAAAAGATAAGAGCTTCAGCCAGGGATGCGCCGTAGGAAATATTGAGAGCCAAATTCTGATTCTTCTTATGTTCGTTGCCCGAAACCTGGCCGAAGTTTTTCCTGGTTAGCTGATTGAGAGACAATACGACGCATGTGGAAGCCGTGCACAATTGTGGCCAGAAGAGCAACTTGCTAACGTTTTTGGATATGAAGAGTCACCCGGTATAAGGCACCAACTGAACCTTCGACGAAGACCATGTTCTCTTCATCAAACCATGATGATCTACACCTGAAGTAGACTTTGCAGATGACCGACACTTTCCTTCTATATGTCGGCTTTGGGTTTTGTTATCAGGAAAACATCTGCAAAATCGTCTTATGATAGATATGCTACCATTATAGAACCTGTTACTCACCCGTCTAGCATCATCTGCTTTAGGTAGACCAGAATCTAAAACAGAAAATAGCCAATCTGTGGCTATCCAGACATAACCAGTGCTCAACATTCTAATATTCTTAGCTTCAGAAATAAGTTTAAGACCAACATCTGAATGCATATGGACTATAGAACTTTGTGTATCCATTGAAGTCAAGCTTGCTAAGATATTACCCATATCGCTTCGACCAACTCCAGTCGACACGTGAAAGCCATGCCGGCGCTCAAGTTCATAACATGCTATGCGGGGAGACACTTCCATATAATTTTTAAGATGTTGTTGTTGCTCGGGGACAACGACCATGTCTGGGAGAGAAATGCTTCTGCCATCTGTCTGTTTTCCAGTCTGTGCCCCTATCCTCTGTGTACATGACCATATGGGCTTCGAAATCCATTTTCAACCATTTGCATTCTGATACACTTTTCTTAAAAGACGGAGGCGACTTCTGGCACCATAATCATTGAGTATTCTTGATTTTAAAAATGTTTCGTTCCTTTCTTCGGTCTTTGGATGGCTACACCCTCTTCTTTCTTCCAGAAATTTTTGCATTACACAACAATAACCGCTATCAACATTGAAGCGATAATTAGAATTTTGTTGAGTGATATTCCAAGGACCTTCAGTTTTCTCCGTCAAGTGTTATTGGGCTGAATTGGAGAAATTTGGTAATGATCCACTCAAATGATTATTGGCGAGTGACACATTAACTAATGCAGTCAAGTTTACAATATCATTAGGGACCGATCTCGTAAGCTTCCTTCCCGACAAATCTATTTCCGAAATTCTTATGCCCGGGGATCTGTTATCACAGCGAATCCCGTTCCACATTATCGAATAGCGAGGATTGGAAATCCCATATTTTGATATCAAAACTCCTCTTGATAGCGTCAAGAACCTCAATATCTTGTGAAGATGTTGTCGGTTGCGTATCAATTGGCGAGTAATACTCATAAGCGTTGATTATAGGAAGAAGAGTGGAGCTAGGGGCCCTCGATAATCCCATGTTAAAGAATGAATGATCGACAATGAATTGCCACTCTTCGGTAGAATATTTGATTTGATCCATTAATTCCCCATTTATCGATACGTAAAAAGATCTGGATGTAGATATGTTGAGCGTCTCGATCTCTGCAAAATAAAACAGCAGTAATGATTCACTTCCTTGGGATAATCTGGCATTCGAGTTGTTTACAACCCATGCCATTTGCATGACAACAGTTAGAGGAAAGTCTTCGGTGTTGTTTATTTGAAATGAGTTCTTCAGTACTTATAGATCGAAATAAATCAACATTATCAGAAGTTGTACTTATATCTGATGTCCAGATGCGATCAAATTAATTCCCCCACCATCAATTCTAGTTATTAACTTGAGCATTGTTCCTGGCGTAGCCTGTATATACATGCCATATCGGAGGGGCCTCAGCTCAATACCACTGATAAGAGGATCATCGCTCAGTTAGCTTCCAACTTTCGGTAATGTCTACCGATTTCAATGACCTGATCTTGACAATCGTATCCATCCATTCGCCCTCAGTTGAAGCATTCTCCTTTGTATCTTGCTTATCATTCTCAACAATTTATTCTGAAGACGCCATGAAGCTTGCATTTTCCATAGAAAACTTGCATTCCAAACCCAATGATATTGAGTCGGGAACATCTGGACATTGTACACTTGCATGCCTCTCCCAAGTAATGGGAAAAAATGACCCAGTTCTGCAGATATCTTTCCTTCATGAGACTGTAGAACCTTTGCCAATTTGTGAGCTCCATATCCAAATGCACTTCGTATATGATAGAAGTTTGCTTTGCTCACACTCCTCCCAAGATTATTATTTTCACGTAATGGATCAACTACATTCAAGAACTCGGATATAAATTGTCGACTATTACTATCATGTCCATTTGGAACATCAGAGTACTTATCAATACATTTCTTTAGAAATTCCTTGCTAAGCAACAGTTTGCCTCCATCTGTTTGAGGTGGTTCAACTGTTATTTGTGGAAGAATGACTTTAGGAACAGGACGTTGTATGCTAACACAATAATTGTCCCAATCGAATTTGCTAAAATGATCCAGAAATCTAAATAAAACCTCCAGTGGACCCCGTAGTGATGCATGGAAAAGATGAAAAATATACAGGACCAATGTCTCCAAAGCATATGTAGAAATAAGTCTATGATGAGCGCCAAGAATACGGCTTTCATGATAGCACCATGCTTTAACAAGTATAATACTATGTTTGAATAAGTGTTTCTTCCCATTCAACAGATTAACCTCCTCAAGAAAGAAAAGGCTACCAAGTCCTCCAAGCTGATTGAAGGAGATGTCTACAACAATGTTTTCAACAAGACATTTCACAAGCTTGACCTTGGGCAACACAATCAATTTGATATCTTTTACAACATTGGCTCCCTCTAGGGATGGTACTTTCTCATAAAGTGCTAAGAATAGTAGACCAGGTGCCTCCATCCATTGGGTGACCTAGCGTGAAAGATGCAATTCTAAGTTCTCCTGCTAGTGAAATCACCATCAGAAACTTTTAATGGAGTCGCCAGAGCATGTGCAACCAATATTTACCTATGACCGGCTGCTCAACCAGGCCTTAGGACTATGACAATGTCATTCTTCTAGGGATAGATATCAACTTCGAAAATCCCTGGCAACGGCGCCAAAATGTTGACACTCTGAACTGAAATGGGTTGCAGCAAATCAATCTCGAGGCAACCTCAAACCACTTTGGATTGGAAGCTACCCTCCTCCAACTCGAGAGGGATCTCTCGAAAAATGTCGCAATATGATTTTGAATAAGCGTGAAAAAGGTGGGAAGATTTATGGGTAAATGATGGTCTTGGATTTTTGGAGTTTGGGGGTTAAACCAGGGAAATGGTCCATTGGGCATGGAGTCAAATGAAAACCGAAGAAAAGAGACAATAGTAGAGATCAAATAACTTGTGGAAACTGAGGCAAAGTAAGTCTATCTTTCAGCGCTTTGATGAATCATGATGCGGTGGCAGAAAGAAAAAGGAAAGGCCGATGTAGCAGAGAATATATGCAGAATTCTGAAAACGTAGATTGGTCTTACACCCGCTGATAGCTGGTGCAGAGGAAAGACAATAAACAATTACAGAAAACCCATATCCATTCGTTATAGTAGTGGTCGTACTAAAGTATAATGAAGCACATCAGTTAGAAGAAAATGAAATGTAATGTAGTCGTGATGGATTAAGGAAGACATAAACAATATGGTAAAGACAATATCAACTGTGAGTAAGGAACATATATAATGAAATCCAAACAGATTTAACATAGCTGAAAAGAAGAAGAACATGCTGAAAGAAATCGACCCTGATGAATCTCACAGTCACAAGTAAAAAATCTTCTTTATTACTCCATTAATGGCTTACAAAATAACTCAGCAACTACAATGAATCCCTCTTCGAAAGAGGTTTCCCCCTAGCGTTGCACTCATGCGCCCCCCTCTTTCTTTGTTACATACATTTATCTTTTAAAAGAACAATCTAAAACTCTTTGTGTTCCAGGAATATGAAACAGTTTCTCTTCTGGACTCCGCGACTGCCAGATGTTCCGCCGTTACAACATTGGTGTGCGCTGGCAAAAACTCGTTCAGGTATAGAGGAAATAAATTTAATAGAAAGATCTAGAACACAATAGGAATGTAATTACAAATAAATATTGTGCTTTGCTTCTCCTATCTTTAGAGCCATGAATCAAAATTTGATTTAAAAGGATGTGTCTCAAACTTTATCGCCTCTAGCTATTCGAATCCAGAAGCCATGCCTCCTTCCAAGGGAATGATGCAAGGTTTGAAATCAGTTTCTTTGCCTTGCAATTCTCTGTATTACACTGCACGATCTCCTAGTGCTGCATCAAGTTCAACAGTCTTGATAGTTGTTGTTCCAGCTCCATCCTGACTAGTGTCCTTTCCAAGCCAGAAATGTATGTCATATTGATAACTTCCACCCCCTAACCAACAATGACGAACAACTAGTTATTCCCGAGAAATTCAGTGAACTTCTCCCTCTGGAGCCTCTCCAACATGTCGGCTCCTGGGTCGCTTAAAGTTTCTTCTGAGAATTGATCACTGTTAATGAACACAGACAGGATTCGTGTCCCTGTTAGCTGTCCCCGTTGGGATACACCAGCTCCACGCTCAGAGTCGTCGAAGCTGTATTCTTCATTCACTTCGATGAGCAGTTTCCTCGCGATGATCTTTCATTGCCAGTAGGCCTTCTCCAGGAGAAACAGAAGAGCTTCAACCAGGGCCGAGCCGTAGGAAATATTGAGAGCCAAATTTCGATTCTTATTATGTTCGTTGCCCGAAAATTGGCCGAAGTTTTGCCTGGTTAGCCAATTGAGAGACAATACGACGCATGTGGAAGCCGTGCACAATTGCAGCCAGAAGAGAAACCTGCTCACGTTTTTGGATATGAAGAGTCACCCAGTATAAGGCACCAACTGAACCTTCGACGAAGACCATGTTCTCTTCAGCAAACCATGATGATCTACACTTGAAGTAGACTTTGCAGATGATCGACACTTTCCTTCTGTATGTTGGCTCTGGGTTTTGTTATCAGGAAAACATCCGCAAAATCGTCTTATGATAGATATGCTGCCATTATAGAACCTATTACTCACCCGTCTAGCGTCGTCTGCTTCAAGTAGACCAGAATCTAAAATAGAAAATAGCCAATCTGTGGCTATCTAGACATAACCGGTGCTCAACATTCCAATATTCTTAGCTTTAGAAATAAGTTTAAGACCAGCATCTAAATGCATATGGACTACAGAACTTCATGTATCCATTGAAGTCAAGCTTGCTAAGATATTACCCATCTCACTTCGACCAACTCCAGTCGACACGTGAAATCCATGTCGGCGCTCAATTTCATAACATCTACGCGAGGAGACACTTCCATATAATTTTTAAGATGTTGTTGTTGCTCGAGGACAACGACCATGTCGGGGAGAGAAATGCTTCTGCCATCTGTCTTTTTGTCAGTCTGCGCCCCTTCGCAACGAAGTCTGATAGATTCTCTTTATTATTTTCCTATCCTTTGCGTACATGACCATCTGGGCTTCGAAATCCGTTTTCAGCCATTTTCATTCTGATACACTCTCCTTAAAAGACAGAGGCGGTTCCTGGCACCATAATCATTGAGTATTCTTGATTTAAAAAATGTTTCGTTCCTTTATTTGGTCTTTGGATGGCTACACCCTCTTCTTTCTTCCAAAAATTTTTGCGTTACACAACAATAACTGCTATCGACGCTGAAGCAATAATTAGAATTATGTTGAGTGATATTCTGAGGACCTTCAGTTTTATCCGCCAAGTGTTATTGGGATGAATTGGAGAAATTTGGTAATGATCCACTCAAATGATTATTGGCGAGTGACACATTAACTAATGCAGTCAAGTTTACAATATCATTAGGGACTGATCTCGTAAGATTTCTTCCCGACAAATCTATTTCCGAAATTCTTATGCCTAGGGATCTGTTATCACAGCGAATCCCGTTCCACATTATCAAATAGTGAGGATCGGAAATCCCATCTTTCGATATCAAAACTCCTCTTGCTAGCGTCAAGAACCTCAATATCTTGTGAATATGTTGTCGGTTGCGTATCAATTGGCGAGTAATACTCATAAGCGTTGATTATAGGAAGAAGAGTGGAGCTAGGGGCCCTCGATAATCCCATGTTAAAGAATGAATGATCGGCGATGAATTGCCACTCTTCGGTAGAATATTTGATTTGATCCATTAATTCCCCATTTATCGAGACGTAAAAAGATCTGGATGTAGATATGTTGAGCGTCTCGATCTCTGCAAAATACAGCAGCAGTAATGATTCACTTCCTTGGGATAATCCGACATCTAAGCTATTTACAACCCACGTCGTTTGCATGATAGCAGTTAGAGGAAAGTCTTCAGTGTTGTTTATTTGAAACGAGTTCTTCAGTACTTACAGATCGAAATAAATCAACATTATCAGAAGGTGTACTTATATCTGATGTCCAAATGTGATCGAATTAATTCCTCCACCATCAATTCTAGTTATTAACTTGAGCATTGTTCCTAGCGTAGCCTATATATACATGCCATCTCGGAGGGGCCTCAGCTCAACACCATTGATAAGAGGATCATCGCTCGGTCAGCTTCCAACTTTCGGTAATGTCTACCGATTTCAATGACCTGATCTTGACAATTGTATCCATCCATTCACCCTCAGTTGAAGCATTCTCCTTTGTATCTTGCTTATCATTCTCAACAATTTACTCTGAAGACGCCATGAAGCTTGCATTTTCCACAGAAAACTTGCATTCCAAACCCAATGATATTGAGTTGGGAACATCTGGATGTTGTACACTTGCATGCCTCTCCCAAGTAATGGGAAAAAGTGACCCAGTTCTGCAAATATCTTTCCTTCAGGAGACTGTAGAACCTTTGCCAATTTGTGAGCTCCATATCCAAATGCACTTCGTATACGATAGAAGTTTTGTTTTCTCACACTCCTCCCAAGATTATTATTTTCACGTAATGGATCAACTACATTCAAGAACTCAGAGATAAATTGTCGACTATTACTATCATGGCCATTTGGAACATCAAAGTACTTATCAATACATTTCTTTAGAAATTCCTTGCTAAGAAAAAATTTGCCTCTATCTGTTTGAGGTGGTTCGGATGTTATTTGTGGAAGAGGGACTTTAGGAACAGGACCTTGTATGCTGACACAATAATTGTCCCAATCGAATTTGCTAAAATAATCCAGAAATCTAAATAAAACCTCCAGTGGACCCCGTAGTGATGCCTGGAAAAGATGAAAAATATACAGGACCAATGTCTCCAAAGCATATGTAGAAATAAGTCTATGATGAGCGCCAAGAATACGAATTTCATGATAGCACCATGCTTTAACAAGTATAATACTACGTTTTAATAAGTGTTTCTTCCCAATCAACAGATTAACCTCCTCAAGAAAGAAAAGGGTACCAAGTCCTCCAAGCTGATTGAAGGAGATGTCTACAACAATGTTTTCAACAAGACATTTCACAAGATTGACCTTGGGCAGCACAGTGAATTTTGATATTTTGATATCGATGGAGATCGAGTATAAACATTAACCAGAGAGATATTGAAGATCTCCCTAGTATGGTCGCCAAATAAATGTTGAGGAAAAGATATGAAATGATCTTACTCAATCATTTTCGGATTGTGCTTGGCTAAAGAAAAATAGACGGGAATGTCACCCTAGGTTTATAGCCATCAAAAATAAAATCGTAACTCACAAGTATCAATTACAAGTGCTTAGGCTAGTCTTTTCACAAATAAAAGCTTGCGGGAAAATTCATTTTAATATGATTTTCTGAATATAATAGTTGTTGAAAACAAGTGTAAAGACAAAAGTAAGACACCAAGACGATAATCAAGACGGATGAGACATAAATAAATCCTTTATTTCATTCCAATTCACTAAAGAGTCATTTTATTTACAAAATCTCATACATAAATTTTGGACCAAAGTCAAACTTAGACATCCCTGATGGAACATACAAAAGGACCTCTGACAGAAAACAAAAACTGAACTCTAAAATCTGGATCAACTTGCCACAGATTCTTGCCCACTCGACTCTGCACAATAGCCTTTGTCAGTCATCAAAACTAATTCACAAACAGATAAGTCTACATAGACTATCAAAGATAGATCAACACCTCTGAAAAACAAGTGTCTGAATGATGTAATTCAGCCCTGAATGTTTTTGTATACAATAAGACCCTGCTATCATAAAAGGGAATTGGGCTTGTGATAAATTAAGGAATGAATGAAAACTGAACCATCTCAACATAAACTTGAAGAGAAAACCTTAGTATGCTTCTCCTTCTATCTTCCATTTGTTCCTCCCTTTCTTTTTGCCTTTAAGAAAATTAGAATTGGTTGAAGTAGTTGAACCACCTCATTAGTTAAGTTAACTAAGAACTCAACCAACTTTTTAGTTAAGGGGGGGAGRAGTAWTAAGTCATAATAAGGGTTTTAAATAAATAATAACTAGTAGGTGGGACCCCTTGTAACTCCCATTTAGCTCTTAACAATTATAACATAACTAGTCAATTAAGCAAGAACAACTCTCCTTGTGACTCTCATCATCACATGCACATTTGAAAATTTATCTCATTTATATTTGACATTGTTTCCAAAAATGCATTACTCATATATCCAAAAATAAAACATGTTGTCCAAAAATTCTTGAGGTCAATTGTCATCAACAATAGATAAAATAAAAAAAACTCAAAAGCCATATTTCCCACTCTAAGATTCAATCTTTCCTTGATTGCTTCTATCACCCTTTGATTTTCCTGAATTTTCCTTTGGTTGCGCTGAGCCTTTAGGCCTAATCTCGTTGATCATGTGAGAACAATCATCCCTCAAATGCATTCGAGAATACACGGATTTATCATAGCTATTAGAGGGTGAGGAAGGGGCAGCAGTGGCTTTTCCTTTGTCAAGGGCATGGTGGGCCTCGATTTTCAACCTTTTGCTAGCATGAGAGGACTAAAATGGTGAGGGAATAGATGCAGCTTGGAAAATGGGGTTAATAGGCGGGGGAGCAGGTAGGGACAAATTGGGCCAACCACGATGTTGGGAAAATGCTTGATGGACAATCTCTTGCCATCCGTTGTTTTCAGGAACCTCGGGTTGCAATGAGACTTGAGGGGGCATGGGAATACCTGGATGGACAATCTCTTTCAGCCCTAGGTTGGACTATCCCTTGCCCAGTCTAATTGAAAAATCTGGCCTGAAACAACTGGCCTAGTTCTTGTGAGTCAACATCAAAGTGTATGGAGAACCTTGGCCTTCTTGGGCCTCTGTTCCAATTACCTCTCCCTCAGTTTCCTCTGCCATGGCTACCTCGGCTAAAAAAAGTCATTCCTGCATGAATGATGGATTAGCAAATAGTATTTTAAACAACCATACATGATAACTCTTTAAAAATATGAAATAGATTTTGGCTCAACAACATATCATGCTCATGCAATCCAATCCATAAAAATTGTTTAACTATCATCAATGAGCATGGGGTGAACAAAAGGTCCTGGGATATGCGAGGGGCTTGTATTAAGCAAAAAATTTTAAAATTGAGGGGGAAAGAAATGTGGTTACTGCTCAAAGACCACAACAATCATTTGTAATGCAACCAAAAGAACACCACTGAAATCCAATGACTTTAAATTGTTTCAATATAGAATTTTAATTGTAATTAATTTTAGAACAGGGAGTGAAAAATGAATGTGGGAAGGCGAGGGGGTTGTAATTAGTGAAAAACGAAATAATGGTAGGGAAGGAGAGAAATTATTGTTCATAAAATTAATTCAGTGATCCATAAAACCATTCGTCAAAAGGAAACACACCAACCAAATGACCACTGAGACCCCAAACAATTATTGTGCATTGTCCAAACAACTCTGCATATTTGACTTTCTCACTGTTGTAATCAAATATTTAACATAGTATCATCAAAACAAACAATATGCATTCCACAACAGCCTGTAGGGGAGATCTTCTCCTCTCATTTATACATTAATATTTTCAAACAATTCCAAATGCATAAACAATAAACTATTTCCACTCTGTTCAACATCAAAATCAACCACTGCCCATGAATTATTCCAACCATCAAATACAAACTCAAATGTCGTGCTCAATTTTGTCTTTTAATCATTTAAAAATTGAATTGCAACAAAATTATACTATCACATCACCAGTGCCTATCATTGTTAAAAATCATGGTATTCATTTAACATACAGAGTGGACAATCAACACCACAATTCATATCCAAATTGCAAGATCCTGACTTGCCATTTAAACACACAGACAACAATCACCACTTCAACTCACACTATGTTGTGGGATACACAAAACCATTTGACCAAACACAAGCGTATTTTTGTGACTGAACAAGTCCAATTTTATTTGACTCTAAACATTCAAAATGATAGGCTATCCATCCAATACAACGAGGCATCAGCAACAGGCCCAATTTTACAACACAAATCGATCAAATTACAACAAGCCATTGTTCAGAAACCCGTGACCTTCTCTAATGGCACAATCAATTAATATAAATAGAAAATACAATGGATAACCATGCCATAATTACCACGATTGTGACATTCCCATTGAACAATTCAAAAACACACAGTCATAGTATTATTAACTCAACCTATCGGGCCGAGCTATCAATCCAATACAAAAAGGCAGCAACAATACTGCCCAAATTAATTAATATTGCAATCGAACCATACTGTGTAAAACTTGTTCCCCTCCTTAACGACGCAATCAAATGACCATACATGTATAGTGGATGAACATGCCATAAACACCCCGATTGCAATAATCATTTGGCCATCAAAAACACATAATTCAGTAATCATTGATTCATGTTATAGGAACGCCACTCATACCAATGCATCAAGCGCGAAGCATCATTGTGAATTAATAAATTAAAAATATTGTTGGGTTATCAATTCAATAAACACAAGGACAACGACTGTGTATTTGATTAAACAACTCATTCCAATTAACCATGCTGAGATTATCCATCCAAATATAAGAACAATTGCAGTGACTAGATACCAAAACCAACACCACTATCATATAATCAAAGGGGTAAGCCAGTAATCCACTCTGTCAACAACACACCACCAATCCATAACTACCAATAGTACACCCGACAGGCCATAACGACCTCCTCTATCAACACTCGGACTTGAGGAAGCAAGGGTTTTCTCTATGGACCAACATGGGGAGGATAGAGTTGAATCTTCTTGATGGTGAAAACCTCTTAGACCAACAGTGCACACACAGGAAATACCATAATTGACTTCCTGGACAGGGTGACAAATCACATGACAAGATAAGTTATGAACAAAGGAGCAAGGCTCCAGTTGTGCCTTGTAATGATACTTAGCACATGCAGGGTATAACCCTCATGGCTCTCCCAACCAACCAATTAACAACGTTGAGGTGAAGCAGAGTCGAGAAGATGCAATATAACCCACTGCACGACTAATAGTAGCATGAACAACCCAATGCCCAAGTGAATAATGCACAGTGACACCAAGAATTTCAAACCCATTAAACCCCATAAAAGCCAAGACTGGGTATGGGATATGAATGCGTGAATACAACTAGACATTCTAGACCAATGAAACCCTCCAACTAAAACCAGTAAGGATGACAAAGAGCCTCTATGGCTGCTAACACTCAGGACGACCAACACCACTGTAACTCCAAACATTATTGCAGTGAAAGCCACCAACGATTCATTAAAAAAAAATCACAATTTTACACAGTTTCCATACTTACGGAAAGCACAAACCCATACATCCGAGCTAATATCTATTTCATAACCAGAGCAGACTCATGGATGAAAAAAAAAGACATTCCTGTAATCAAAATCACCTTAAAACACGAGTTGGCCAAGCGGTTCTCCCTCTACTTGAAAGTCGGAGCATAACCACAGCCAACACAGTTGAACAATAGCCTGATTAGGGTGGTGTCCAGTGAAGGAGTAAGGGTGACGTGCAGTAAATGCATGTCACCTCCATTCCCAGCTCATTAATTCCTTAGTACACACCAGGAAGCTTCCCATTAAATCAATTAATTAAGCCATATATCGAAACCATCACCCACTAAAACCAATAGCGTGACGCATATCAAACTTATGCCATAACATAAATCACCATTTCATATAACTCAATCAAATCGCATAACTATTAGCTTATTGCTAGGGTTAACAAAAACCATTTAAATTTCAATGCATGTAGAGTAGTATATAGCATAGTTTAATTCCTTCCCTTTGCATTTGTTTACATTTCTTTTGCCTTTCTCCAACTGCTCTTTAGTATTATTATTAACATGTATGTTGTACAGGTGTCAAAGTAGCGAGTCCAGGAATAGATAGCAATAGTAGCAATGGATAACATAGGCAATTGTAACATGTGATAAGTGCTCAGAACAAAACATAACATGCTTTACCCAAAATTCACTTGTCGCACATAGAACCAACACATGATAAGCCCAATCCATCGCCAATAAGATATCATCAACCATGTAAGCAATGTCTAACAATGGCACAAACATCAAATAAGAGCCAAATATTATCTCCAATCTACAAAGGGGTCCCACCTACTAGTATTATTTAGCTTTTATAACAATAGGCTTTAGCAACACTTTGCCGGAAAAACTTCATTGCGATTTTAATTATCAACATAGTTGTTTAACTATTGGGTTATGGAGTTAAAGAATAAGTTAACCATATTTCTATCTTGGGGTTGTAAGCCCTCTTACTCCCCAAGGCAAGTAAAGTTAACTAGGAAGTGCTAGGAGGGTGTAAGCCCTTTTACTTCTCCTAACACTACCTTAAGCAACAAATTATTTCCAAGACAAATATTGATGGGCTTAGTGGGGTTGTATGCACTTATACTCCCCAAGAAATCCAACTAGTTAACCTTGCAACCCAGAAAAAGAGACCATAACAAGATAAAATCCTTCACCTAGAGAAATAATTAGCAAGAGAAACTTCTACTTCACCAAGAGTTATCCACCAACATGAAAGAGAAATACTCCACAAGAGGCAATGCACCACTTGCTTCCACCGATAGCAAACAAAAACCATACAAGTGCAAAGGAGAGAGAGAATGCCCAAGAATAGCGAAAATTTCAGCCAAGTACTTCTCACAATGGGAGAGTTATGTTATGAAATGAGATTCAAATGATCTCTATTTATACAAAATGCCTTAAACATTGTTCCTCCACATAAGTTATGGTAAAACATAAGACAAGGGGTAAACAACCCTTATCTTGTCCCTTTACAAAGATAATATTATTTAATTTTACTTTTGCACATGAAATAAAACCCCAGAACATTACACCACCCTCTAAGTGTGACATTTTGACCCTTTAAGAAGGTCATTGGAGGAGTAAGTTGAAGTCGTTGGGGCCCCTAGAGCCTCCATCTCATGTGTTATAGCCTCCTCCCACCAATTCATTCCAAGTGTCAACAAATAAAAACCTCACCACCAAAGCCTAGCCCCAATGATGACGTCAACTCTTCAAGGGTGACATTTTGACCTCTCCAAGCAAAATGTTTGGAATATGAGGGATAGGCAAGGTCCTCCAAGGTGTATTCTAGGCCTCCAAAGTCAATTCATTTTGATCTGACATGTGTGCCCTTGGAATCCAACCTGTGGGCTTCAATCCCCATGGAAGCCCAAGCTAGGCTTGTTCCTCCAAAGTTGTCCACCAACTGGTTCCTGCAAAGACAAATGGATATTCCCTCCTAAGATCTCAAGTCAAAGAATCATGATGAGTAAATAAAATCAATAAAAGATCCATCTAAGCATGTACATCTGAACTACCTCATCAAAATAAACTAATTCTCAAATACCTTACGCAATTTATCAAGTTTGAGTATAGGAGGGTTGACAAAACAACCTATTGGGTGAATCGTTCCTCAAGTTTAGGGGTGTTTCTCGAGGGGACCTTGTTCTAAGTCATGTGGATGATATGTCATGGATTATGGGAAGAATTTTGGGCATGGGCTTCATGACATACAAGGGATTTTAGTGTCTCGCTTATGAGTTCCTTTGTAGAGGGTGTGTTGCACCTTCATTTTCAATTCATCCTTTTTCCAAACCCATTCATTTCCATTATTAATTAATAGTCAAAAACCTTGGGTACTCACTATTGGTGAATTGATTAGCTTGGGGGGAAGTACAGAAAGGCCACTTGAAGCTATATGTACACAGAATGCCATATGCAAGGAAATAAAGGGACACTACGTGAGTGTACACACCTCAACAAGTGGGGACATCTATCTAATGTTATTTTTCTTTTGCAAGTCTTTTATTTTTTAGGAGAAGATTTTCATTTCTCTCAAGACCTCTTTGGGAGAGCATATGGAAGGTTCATAATGTTAGAAAGAATAGGTGTGCACGTTTAACCAAAGACAATATAGCAATATTGTCACCCAACCATAGGCCGAAGCCACCCCCAAGCACCTTAAACTTGATAGAGAATAATTCGAGAAGAAAACCCTAGGCGTAATAGCCAATCAAAGTAGTGTATCACTCTCCAAAGTTAGCATACCAAGGCAGAATTTCCAAACCATAACCAAGAGAAATTCCAAGCCTAAACCAAAATTACAAGTTGCAGTAGTTGCAGCTGCAGCTACTCTCCAGACTTGTGCACTTACTAAATTTTTGTAGTGCGCACTCTTAAATTTATGTAGTTGTGAGATGTGTATGTCAAATGAGCTCTGGCATCCTATATTTATATTTCTCCTCCTTAGTTGTCTAGGCTGACTTCTCATTCTAAAGGCTAAAAACTCAATATTAAATATTTCCTTTAGTCGATTTGTCTTCTAGGGTTATGTCCAATGCTTTAGGGTTTCTTCTTGCTTCCCAGAATATTCTATTATTATCAGGGTTACATGTGGAGGTTAATACCTCCTGCAGCTACCATAATATCAAAACTACCTCCTAGATAGGGAGGTATTTAAGGCAATAGTCTTGAGCACAAACATACTATTCAACCGATAGCATCATCATATCCATACAAGTTATCTCATGATTAGATCATGAGCACCATCATCACTATCATTATCATTTGATAGCATCAATTGCATCATCTCTCAAATCCATACTCCATCTGAGTAATCAATCATGATGATGAATAAGTCACTCACTCCACAGAGTGATATAAGAACCATTCTTCTAATCCAGACATATGTTCTAGAAGAATAACTATTCCAACAGATGTTGGAAGCCATTCCATGGGATACAAGGACTATTCTTCTAATCCAAACATATGTTCTAGAAGAATAAATTTCTTGGACCATTTTCCATCTGGAGAATGTCTATCCATCAGCACACTGACTATCCATCTAGCTGATAATCATTTTCAACACTATTGATAGTCTACATGGCAATCAGAACAATGTCATTCAATAGAACACAACTGTGTCTATCCATAGTAGTACACAACTACTATCCAGTGGTACACACCCACACCAAGTAGCACACGACTACTTAATAAGCGACACATAGTCACAACCAATGGAAGACATCCACCACAATAGCATACATCTATTGTCCAGAGACATACATTTTCCATAGCAATCATATCATCTAATATCAACCTGCATAAAACAATATCATGTTATAAACTGAGTCATTTGGGACATTCTTCCACTCACATCTGTGAGATATGGAAGAGAATTTTCCCTCAGAATGTAAAACATCAGCCATGGGATATCTGGACTATTATTATCAGACATACAAGAATAATTGTCCCTGATTTTTTAGCATGGACCACTCACCTAACTGGGCCATTCCTCCAGCACTAGTCATAGTGCAACCTGGAGAAAATGAGTCTAACTGAGGGAATGCATGTCCCTGATATATGAACCTGGATCATTCACCTAACTAGGCCATTCCTCCGGAACTCATCATAGTGCAACCTAGATAGAATGAGTCTACCCTAGGGAATGATGATCCAAGCCATTTCCTAATGGAATTGACTGTCCTACACCAACCCCCAAAATGGACCATTCTTTGAAATTGCTCACAATTGTGAACTTCGAAAGAATAAATGCCCGATGAGGTGAACCATTATATTTGACCACTACTCAGAGTGACTGCCAAGAAGAATGACTTTCCTATATCATTCCCCCACATTGGCCACAAGGGGAATCACTGTCTATGGTACATTAACAATCTATCGAACCATTTTCATTATGAAAATCACTATCTGATCTAGACCATTTTCTGAACAGGAAAATGCATGTCCATCAGAAATCTCAAACCACTTTTCGAACTGGAAAGGAACTGCCCATCCTAGACCATTTTTCGAACTGAAAGATTATTGTCCATAAATCAATAACACATCAGTGCTCCCTCCCAACCTGGGATTAATCTCTTCCTTTTTCAATAAGGAAGTTGTCTCCACGATCCCCAACTTGTTTCTTAAGTACACAAACGGTTTCATCTTGGACAGAGGCTTTACCAAAATGTCTATTATATGCTCATCTATGGAGATATATTGGAGAAACACTTATCTTTTCTAGACTTCATTACGGAGAATGTAATGCTTGATCTCAATGTACTTTGGTCTATCATGGAACATTGGTTTTCTCGGGAGGCTTCATATAGCTCTGATCGTTACAATATATCATGGTCGAATTCAACACTTATGTTTCTTGCTTGCTCATGACATCGTGGCAAGGCTCAAACTGAAACATATCCAAGTAGCACTTCTTCTTTCATCATGATATTTTTCCATAGATTAACAATCCATCATCCCAGACTTCTGAGTAACTATTCTGATACACTATCTCTGTCATAGAAAATTTTCACCACACTTCTATTGTATATGAGATACTCTGCATCAAGTTGTTTGAATCCATACAAGGTCTTCTTATATATACATACATGGGTCTCTTTCTGGTATAAGCTTCTTTCTCACTTGCTTTATCGGGAAGAACAATCTTTTACATGTAAATTCCAATCCATGGATACTACAAGAGGTATATCTGGAACAAGTTGTTGTCATAGTCTTCTCCCTCCTTCTGGAAGAACCTCTAAATCTTGCAATGCTTCCATTGATAAGTATTTTTCACACTGTTCTTTATCATAACTTCCATTTCTTATTCTCGATTGCTTCTTACTGAGTTCAAACCAAGCTGGTAGTCTTTGTGATTTTTGGTATAATAACTGGTTGTTGTGGTTTTTTCTTTCTCTCTTGGAATCTTCATGTTCTTCCTCATGTTTCTCTTTAGCTCTTGGGTCCATGGAGTCTTCTATAGATTCCATGCCTTGTGTTATCACTCCAAGAAATTCCTTAGGTTTGTAGGCTAAGGATGCTTGGTAACTTAGAAATAATGTGTGTATATGCTTGGAACAATGGGGTCTCTAATGATCAATGTAATAGACAACTCATACATCTAAAGAAATAGTGCTTTCAGGAAACAATAATCAGATCAAGTAAATTGAAAGGAGAGGATGAAGAACACTATTCTTGATTTCCAAATACAACTGAATGTAGGGCTTAATGCAAGATAGAGAGAAATCCTTTAATTTCAAGTCTACGAGCTCAATAAAGAGATAACAGTCTTTATGAACTAAAATAAACTGAAGCAAAGTACAGAAAGGGAAAGATGGATAATTCTGATATTGAAAATGAAAGGAAACTGAACTTTATTTCTGCAAATAAGAGTCTAAACAGTGGCACAAAATATCTCCCAGTTTGAACCCTTGTCTCTTAGAAAAGATAGGCATTTATAACCTTTTACAATCAGTTTTACAGATCCTAAAAACATGGATCTGTATTTAAAAAAACCAATTCAAATCTAACTAAGCAACTTGATAATAAAGACTTAATAACTAAACTAGCATTCGAATTGTCTTCAATCTCAAAATTTGACATCTGTATTCTTCAGCTTCTGGAATCTGTGGTGTCATGAAACATGCAGAGGAACCTGTCTTGGCAGTTGGATTTCTTCAGTTGTTCATAGTAGATACTTTAGGAGATTTGTTTAGCATGTGGTTCTCAAGAGTCCCACGAATCTCTGATGCAGAGTCCTTTGCAAGCAAGTTGTTATCCCCTTGATACTCTGGAACTTCTTTATAACCTATGAAAAATGACATGCTCCGTCCTTAGCTTCCAAAAATGCTTTTTCTGCTTTCACCAACTAACTCGCCTTATAATTCGCTGGTTAGCTGGTGAAAGCGTTGCCTTTCACCAGCTAACTGGTAGTAAAATTTCGCTGTGCGCTGGTGAAAGCTCTACCTTAGCCCAAAATGAATTTTCACCTCCAAAACTGTGATTCCATCAAAAACTCAATGTGTCTCTGCTTTATCCCCTTGCATGTTTATAGCAACTTGAGCAAGCACTTGCAAATCTGGGTGCTTTTTTTTCTTTTGCTTCAGTTTTCTGATTTTCCTTTTAAGGCGCTTTGCTAGCCACCATAGACTGTTATAGTCTTTGGTTATTTTTTGTTTCCTCTTCTTTTCCTTGACACTTTCATGAGCCATCTTTTCAAATGCAGCGTTGGTTTCTGAAAAATTATCAAACAACTTCTTATATCTTTCCTTTATTACCCTCTCTAAGACCTCCTGCTGAGCTATCACTTCTTTGAGATGCTTGATCTTCTGTGTTTTCTTTGACTTAGTGCTCTTTGGTGTTTCCCCTTCCTCAGTGTGAGTAAAGGTCTCATAATTCTATGCAAACTCAATAGAATGTTTAGGACTCTTAATGACAGGGCTCTCATCTTCTTGCTATGGTTCTGAGTCTATGTAGGGCAGGTTTAGGATGTTTGTTCTCCTTTCTGTAGGTTGCTCTGTAGTAGTTTTAAAATTCAATATTTTCTTTGACCTGTGAGATTTCACACCGGAGATTCTATCTTCTGAAGGTCCTGGAAGGGTTCTCCTCTTCCTCGAGCTACTTTGAGGAGACAATTGCTTCTTCCCAGCTTTCCTCTATTCATTCACGGGCTGAGTTTGAGTTTCAAAGCCCTCCCAAAAAAGAAAATGTTGCCAGGTCCTTCCCTTCTGTCTAAGCTCCTCCAGAATGATTAATTTAATAAGGCCAAAGTGGCACAGAGTGTTCTTCATGCTTAGGGGTTTATCCCTAATCTTTTTACAGACCTTAGTTAATCTCTTGTGCAAGAAGAAAGGTAAATTGAAGAGAGTTTTACTCGTGACATGGTCTAAGAGCTTGAAGTGATACAACATCAGTTTGTCATACCTGCCTTCTGAGGTTATGTAGAGTTGGATTCCCTTAAACAAATCCTGCCACTCATCCTCCAAATGGGAAACTGGCATGCTCTTCTTCCATGCACTATGCTTGAATTCTTCCTTCAAATATGCTCTGAAATTTAAGTTTTTGGTGGCAGTAGTTTTGAACCAACTCTGGCCCAATCTTGGTAGGTTGGTCACTGCAGCGATGGCAACTTCATCCACAATGATCTCCAAGGACCCAACACAGGCCTTATTACCGTCAAACGTTTTAGCAAACGCTTCTGCTGTTGATTGATGACAACCATTATGTAACCTTTCAACAAATTCGATACACCCTGCGTTTGAGAAGTGTTTCTGCACTTCTGGATGCGTCTGTAGGAAGGATAGACTGTCCAAATATTTTCTCAGTAAATAACCACTACGTCTCCTTGCCATCTACAACTCAAAACCTGAAACGATTCTGCACACCAAACACTGCAAACTGCTATTCGGGTCGAGGTCTTGCGCTGGTGAAAGCACTCGGCTTTGTCTTTCAACATTAGAAACTTAGCATACATTTGTGAGTTATGCATGTTGGGGAAGCGATGAACCGATTTGATGTTGTCAGCCAAGTAGTATAGCTCCTGTACCTGTGATAATGGATTCAAATTCGCCATTTCCGATGCCATGATTGTGAAGCATGCATTACTGAACAAGATCCGCTTTGTAATCCGATTTAGACGTGCAAACCTGAGTTTCCATCATTATCCACTTTCACCAGCGCATCATATTTGATTGTATGATGTGGGCTGATCGTATCATCATTTTATTTTTAAAACGTGGATAAAACGTAAGTGATTCCCGCTTTCACCAGTTAATGGTCCGTGAGAAGCGCTCTTCGGCTATTGAAAATTGTCGCTTTCACCAGCACACAACCCGTGAGAAATGCTCCTTAGCTGTTGAAACTCACCACTTTCACCAGCTAACCATCACCTTTAAAACACACGTTAGCTGTTGAAAGCGTTTTATGAAAATTTTAACGAGAAGACCTTTATGGGTCGTCTTATTTCTAAGACAACAATCAAAACCTAAGTCTTACTATTAGAAAAACTCAAAACCAAATTTGAGAACACTACCAATAGCCATGCTATCAACCATAAAATGAAACCATAGTGACAGATTCATTTTGGGAGCGAACATTTGGCTCCAACTGGGATGGGAATCCCCCTGTGAGGTGACCAAGAACCTAGTTAGACTCAGTAGCCTTTATTACAAAATTAAAAAGAAATCTGAAAAATAGTTTTGCTGGTACCATTGGGCATGGAGTTATTCAAGTGAGAGAAACAAAGAAAACATAACTAAAAAAGGATATGTACAAGTAGAAAATGGCTTTCAAGACAAGTGTCATGAAAAATAGGTCTTCAGAAAGTGCCCGTTGAAAGGGCCACCTGCTACTTCCTCGCCTGGAAGATTTTGGAGAACAAAGGTATTGTTTTGTTGCACCGTTGTTATGACAAAAGGACCTGTCCAGAGAGCCTCAAATTTGTCGTGTTTCCCCTTCTCTTGCCTTGTTGCATCCCACTTTAAGACTAAATCCCCTGTTTTGAAGACATTCGATTTGACTTTCTTGTCGAAGGTCTCCTTGATTCTTTCTTGATGCAATTCTGTTTTTTCCAAGAGTTGCTCTCTATCTTGCTATAGCTCTACCAAATTATGAATTCTCCGGGTCAAATCACTTGGTTCAGAATCAGTTTCTTGTAAAAATTTGCAACCGACAGTGCAAGTTGAACAGGAAATATGGCCTCAGTACCATATACCAACTTGAAAGGAGATGTACCAATTGATTTCTTACATGTAACCCTGTCATGTAACCCTGTAACTTAGAAATAATGTGTGTATATGATTGGAACAATGGGGTCTCTAATGATCAATGTAATAGACAACTCATACATCTAAAGAAACAATGCTTTCAAGAAACAATAATCAAATCAAGTAAATTTAAAGGAGAGGATGAAGAACACTATTCTTGATTGCTAAATACAACTGAATGTAGGTATTAATGCAAGATAGAGAGAAATCCTTTAATTTCAAGTCTACAAGCTCGATAAAGAGATAACAGTCTTTATGAACTAAAATAAACTGGAAAAAAAAGTACAGAAAGGGAAAGATGGATAATTCTGATATTGAAAACGAAAGGAAACTGAACTTTATTTCTGCAAATAAGAGTATACAGTGGCACAAAATATCTCCCAGTTTGAACCCTTATCTCTTAGAAAAGATAGGCATTTATAGCCTTTTACAATCAGTTTTACAGATCCTAAAAACATGGATCTATATTTAAAAAAAGAAATTCAAATATAACTAAACAACTTGATAATAAAGACTTAATAACTAAACTAGCATTTGAATTGTCTTAAATCTCAAAATTCAACATCTGTATTCTTCAGATTCTGGAATCTGTGGTGTCATGAAACATGCAGAGGCACCTATCTTCGCAGTTGGATTTCTTCAGTTGTTCATAGTAGATACTTTAGGAGATTTGTTTAGCATGTGGTTCTCAAGAGTCCCACGAATCTCTCATGCAGAGTCCTTTGCAAGCAAGTTGTTGTACCCTTGATACTCTGGAACTTCTTTATAACCTGTGAAAAATGACATGCTCCATCCTTAGCTTCCAAAAATGCTTTTTCTTCTTTCACCAGCTAACTCGCCTTATAATTCCCTGGTTAGTTGGTGAAATCACTGCCTTTCACTAGCTAACTGGTCGTAAAATTTCGTTGTGCGCTGGTGAAAGCTCTGCCTTAGCCCAAAATGAATTTTCACCTCCAAAACTGTGATTCCATCAAAAAATCAATGTGTCTCTGCTTTATCCCCTTGCATGTTTACAGCAACCTGAGCAAGCACTTGCAAATCTGGGTGTGATTTTTTCTTTTGCTTCAGTTTTCTGATTTTCTTTTTAAGGCACTTTGCTAGCCACCATAGACTGTTATAGTCTTTGGTGATTTTCGGTTTCCTCTTCTTTTCCTTGACACTTTCACGAGCCAGCTTTTCAAATGCAGCATTGGTTTCTGCAAAATTATCAGACAACTTCTTATGTCTTTCCTTTAGTACCCTCTCTAAGACCCCATGTTGAGCTATCACTTCTTTGAGATGCTTGATCTTCTGTGTTTTCTTTGACTTAGTGCTCTTTGATGTTTCCCCTTCCTCAGTGTGAGTAAAGGTTTCATAATTATATGCAAACTCAATAGAATGTTCAAGACTCTTAATGACAGGGCTCTCATCTTCTTGCTCTGGTTTTGAGTCTATGTAGGGCAGGTTTAGGATGTTTGTTCTCCTTTCTGTAGGCTGCTCTGTAGTAGTTTCAAAATTCAATCTTTTCTTTGACTTGTGAGATTTCACACCGAAGATTCTATCTTCTGGAGGTCCTGGAAGGGTTCTCCTCTTCCTCGAGCTACTTTGAGGAGACAATTGCTTCTTCCCAGCTTTCCTTTGTTCATTCACGGGCTGATTTTGAGTTTCAAAGCCCTCCCAAAAAAAAAAATGTTGCCAGGTCCTTCCCTTCTGTCTTAGCTCCTCCGGAATGATTAATTTAATAAGGCCAAAGTGGCACAGAGTGTTCTTCATGCTTAGGGGTTCAGCCCTAATCTTTTTACAAACCTTAGTTAAGCTCTTGTGCAAGAAGAAAGGTAGATTGAGGAGAGTTTTACCTGTGAAATTTTCTAAGAGCTTGAAGTGATACAACATCAGTTTGTCATACCTGCCTTCTGAGGTTATGTAGAGTTGGATTCCCTTAAACAAATCCTACCACTCATCCTCCAAATGGGAAACTGGCATGCTCTTCTTCCATGCATTATGCTTGAATTCTTCCTTCAAATATGCTCTGAAATTTAAGTTTTTGGTCGCAGTAGTTTTGAACAAACTCTGGCCTGATCTTGGTAGGTTGGTCGCTATAGTGATGGCAGCTTCATCCAAAATGATCTCCAACGACCCAACACAGGCCTTATTCCTGTCGAACATTTTAGCAAATGCTTCTGCTGTTGATTGATGATAGCCATTTTGTAACCTTTCAACAAATTCGATACACCATGCATTTGAGAAGTGTTTCTGCACTCCTGGATGCATATGTAGGAAGGATATACTGTCCAACTCTTTTCTCAGTAAATAACCACTGCATCTCCTTGCCATCTGCAACTCAAAACCCAAAACAATTCTACACACCAAACACTACAAATTGCTATTCGGGCCAAGGTCTTGCGTTGGTGAAAGCACTCGGCTCTGTCTTTCGACATTAGAAACTTAGCATACATTTGTGAGTTATGCGTGTTGGGGAAGCGATGAACTGATTTGATGTTGTCATCCAAGTAGTGAAACTCCTGTACCTGCGATAATGGATTTAAATTCGCCATTTCCGACGCCATGATTGTGAAGCATGCGTTACTAAACAAGACCTACTTTGTAATCTAGTTTAGACGTGCAAACCCGAGTTTCCATCATTATCCACTTTCACCAGTGCATCATACTTGATTGCATGACATGGGTTGATCGTATCATCATTTGATTTTTAAAACGTGGATAAAACGTAAGTGATTCCCGCTTTCACCAGCTAATGGCCCATGAGAAGTGCTCTTCGACTGTTGAAAATTGCCGCTTTCACCAGCGCACAACCCATGAGAAATGATCCTTAGCTGTTGAAACTCACCACTTTCACCAGCTAACCATCACCTTTAAAACACATGTTAGCTATTGAAATCTTTTTATAAAAATTTTAACGAGAAGGCCTTTATGGGTCATTTTATTTCTAAGACAACAATCAAAACCTAAGTCTTACTATTAGAAAAACTCAAAACCAAATTCGAGAACACTACCAATAGCCATGTTATCAACCACAAAATGCAACCATAGTGACGGATTCATTTTGGGAGCTAACACCTTGAAGACTCCAACTTCTTCCTTTCATCATAGGATCATGGATGTAGATGGGAAACCAAGGATGCTTTAAGGATTCTTTTCGAAGAAGACTTCTTCTAGAGTCAAATTGAACACATGTTGCTCATCATGGCTTCTACTTTTAATTGGAACATGGAAAGATACTTCATAATCCTCAATGGATCATATCATTTAGGATTAGCTCCCTCCTAATCCTTGCTTCATGCATGAATGCATGATCTTCGTTTGGAATTATATAATCAGCTCCCTCCATCTAAGGGAGTCCACGCTTTCGTCTGCATCCTTATTTCCTTCTACAAAGTGTCACAAGTCTTTTTCTAATTTCCTCTTGATTGATAACCTCTTTCTGTTTTGAATTTTTTTCGGTTTCTTCAAGTTTGATTCTGATTTCGGCGTATCTTGCAGTTGTTACTTATGTAATATCTTCCACAGGAATTGTTACCAAGGATTTTCAATGTGATTCATCTTTTCATGTGTATTCCTTGACTTGTAGTCATCGTGATAGAAATCCTCATCTTGTTATTCTTCCATAGGTATTGTTTCACTTGAACATCTTATCTTCTAGGAAATATATATGCAAGATATGTACAAAAACCATGTAAACATGGTATGTACAGAAACTATGAAGAATATTGTTACCTTGTTTAGAAGAAGAAGTATGTTTTATCCTGCTTGGCCTTCTTTGAGGGTTCCCTTTCTTCGGAAACTGATGCTTCATGTGTTTCCTTCCTTTTCTTTAACTTGGGACAATGATTCTTGTAGTGACCATATTTTCGAGAGTTGAAGCATTATATTTTTGACATATATTTCTCTTGATTTGATTTCTTCCTTGAGTCAAACTTCTTCTTATTCTTGAATTTCTTGAACTTTGTTGTGTAGGCTTGATCATCATCTTTCCTTTGAAATTTCTCTTTTGCACCAATCCTTGATTCTTCTTGTGCACAGCAAGTCCAAAGTTCTTCAAATGTGGAATACTCCTTTCTTGTGTTCATGCTTGCGGAAAATGCATCCCATGTCTTGGGAAGGCCATTGAGTACTATAATTACCAGTTCCTTCTATGAAATGATTTCTTCAATAGCTTGTAGTTGATATCTTAACTGAGATATTATCACAAGTTATGATGTTATGTCATCATCATCATTCATTTTCATGTCACGAATCTCATTCTTCAGACTCATTACATGTCCAATGTTTCTGACTGAGAAGAGATTAGTTAGGGCATCGTACATCTTCTTAGATGAATCAAGATGAGAGATGTAGGGTATCAAGTGGTCTTTTACAGAGTCCATTATGATACTCATGGAATTGATGGCATTGTCTTTGAAATTCTCCATAATTGCAACATTATGATGTTCCTTCTCTTTTCCTTCTTCAAACTGTGGTTTCGCGATCTTTCCTTTCATGATATACAACACTTTATTCTTAGCAAGGATGAGATAAATCCTTGTCTTCCATGATCTGAAGTTACAATCCCCTTCTAACTTGTTTTCTGACTTCATAGAGTAAGTTGTGACTACTTTGACTTGGTTGACCTTTGACTTTGACCAAAAAATCAAAATTGATGTCTTAGCTTACTAAGAGTACCAGGATGTGCATTAGGTTAAGGGGCACCAGGATATCTAGAAATTAGGTCAATCCCTTCACTTAAGGTGCCTCAACAAGACGGTTAGGGTTTTGCTGCTGCAATAAAAACTTTGACTGCAACTGCAACTGTAACTGAGCAAATCCTCCCAATCTATCTTCTAGCGGTTAGACTATCTAAAGATAGTGTCGGCCCATAACCTATTATAAATAATAGGTGTGATCATTTAACCATAGACAATATAGCAATATTGTCACCCAATAATAGGCCGAAGCCACCCCCGAGCACCTTAACCTTGACAGAGAATAATTTCGGAGGTAAACCCTAGGCCTAATAGCCAATAAAGGTAGTGTATCACTCTCCAGGGTTAGCATGCCAAGGCATAAAGTAAAAACCATAACCAAGAGAAATTCCAAGCCTAAACCGAAATTACGAGTTGCAGTAGTTGCAACTGCAACTACTCTCCAGACTTGCACACTTACTAAATTTCTGCAGTGCACACTCTTAAATTTCTGCAGTTGTGAGCTGTGTGTGTCAAATGAGCTCCGGTGTCCTATACTTATATTGATCCTCATTAGCTATCTAGGCCGAATTCTCATTCTGGAGGCTAAAAACTCAATATTAAATATTTACTTTAGTCGACTTGTCTTCTAGGGTTATGTCCAATGCTTCAGGGTTTCTTCTTTCTTCGTGGAATTTTCTATTATTTTCAGGGTTACACATGGAGGTTAATACCTCTCGCAACTACTATAATATCAACACATAATTAGGATTTTATCTTTTTTCAACCATAAGCCTCTGGGCCTTCAGTTCGTTCTTCCCATGAAGTGAGGGACAACCTCTTCTTGGGTCAGTATACTCGAAAAACCCAAAAGGTGAGGAGATGAGTGGATGAAGTATGGAAAGTTGCAAGCATGATCGGGAATGGCATGATGACTTTTCCAAAGGACCTCCCAGTAGCATAACTATCCCTAAGGGTGACCCACTTACTAGGGCGCAATGTCAACCACCAAGGTGAAATAGGGAAACAAGCATAATTTCCAAGCAAATGTCACATAATGAAAAACAGTAATAGATGTAACAAACTCAAATGCCTCAAATATTGAAATGAAACTCACCATAATACCTAACTTGTACCTCATGGAGAAAGACCCAATGTCTTTTGGAGGCCAATTGATGTGGTGGATGTTGTCATGATCAACTTGGAGTTTTGGTGGTGAGGTGGGTCTCCATTGGTAAAAGTGGACACTGATGGTCAATATGTCTCTCGGTACTCCATGTATGCAACCTGAGGGCCTAGAGACATCATCTCCTCAGTTATCCCACAAAATCAGGATAACAATTCCAATTGAGTTGTGGAAACTGTTATTTTAGGTGAACTCTACCAAAGGAAGGTACTTCTCTCCAATGGGTTTGATTATCCATAACATACATCCTAAGCATATCTTCAATAACTTGATTTACTCTTTCAGTTTTCCCATATGTTTTAGGGTGATATGATGTGCTCAAGTTCAACTAAGTCCCCAGTGTTGACTACAAACTTGTCCAAAACCTAGATGTGAATCGAGAGCCCCTATTTGAAATGATATTCTAGGGTAACCCATGCAGATAGATGGATTTACTTATAAAAACATGTGCCACATCAATGACATCATAAGTGTCTCTAACTAGAATAAAATGAGCACTCTTCGTCAACTTATCAACTATAAAAAGAATGGCATTGTGTCTTTGTGATGTGAGTGGAAATCCCACAACAAAATCCATAGAAATGACTTCCCACTTGGACATAGGAACATCATGCGGTTGTAGGAGACCTGTTGGGTGGTGATGATCAACCTTCACTTGCTGACACTCAAGGAATTTAGCGATGAAATGGGCTACATCACACTTCATGCATGTCCAGAAGAAAATATTCTTCATGTCTGCATACATTTTCTTTATACCTGAATGCACACAATAAAGTTCTCTATGGGCCTCCTTGAGTATGATGCTTTGAATATCCCCACCCTCGGGGATGTACATCCTTCCCTCATATCTTAATAATCCATATTCTTCAAGGCTATATCCTTCATACTTTGGCTCTAACCTCCTCCCACTATGGAGCACTGAAGTAAACTTTAAATACCAACTATCTCCAAGAAGTTTACCCAACACTCGCTCCCTCAAATAAACTTTTAAGGGCACCAAGTGATCCGGCAGGATCTTTTAATGACTTATGGTTGAGTTTTTAATTTTGCATGCGTTAATTAACCATTGAGAAACTTAGTGAAAGAATGAGGAGAGAAGAGGAATTATAACAGTCATATACACATATGCATATCTGAAATGAAATAATGAACAACAAACCATAACGCGCAGATTGATAACAGAGTTCGGGACAACTTTGCCTACGTCTCCAGACCTTTTCTCTGTGAGGGAGGCTTCTTTATTTCTATTCAAAATCTCAAAGGTACATCACTGCAATGCCAAATGGCTACAAGACTGATCTGGTCATGTTCGCCCAGATCTCTAGAACCATGCAAAGAAAATGACACGCAAAACAGACGTCCAGAGCTCCCAGAAATGATCTGACAGCGTCTCCTCCTCAACAGCTTCTCTGCCTCAAACTGGCTTTGGCTTGGCTTCTCCTCAGCATAACTTTGCTCTGAATGTCCTCAAAGCTATCCCCATGGCCTCAAATAGGCCTTGGTTATATAGTTGGGAAGGTAGTTTCTCATCTCCAACTTCCTCCAAGAAGTTAGGCTCCAAAACTACCCAATAACTCCCAAAAATGGATTAATTACATTAAAAATGGGCTAAACAATAATTAATACCCAAAATGGAGTTAAAAACCCACTTTTAAACAATAATATGGTTAAATACGGGCTTAATCCCCCTTTGTTGGCGCACGCCCCCTTTGGCCGGTCACATGGGCATCATATGGCCGAGTGCTAGCCCTTGGGCTATGCGCTGGCCCCCTCTGCACTCGGCTCTTGGTCTCTTGGCAAACACATAGGACCACGGCTATGTAAACCCCGCTCCATAACTCCGCGCTCCCGTTCTTTGGTCATATGTACAATGTAATAAAACCATGGGCCAACGGTTATACCCGCGCCCCCAACCGTCAACGCACATTCTGTATACAAACGATGGTTATATGCGGTGTGCGACCAAGGGCTGGGGCTAAGCCCTGGCCCGGTTGCGGCCCAAAACTTAACCATATACAAACTTAAATATAGTATGCACCACTTACATAACAAGACTCATCGTGTGGCCTATTGGCACAACGGACTTTACCAAAGCGCTATGTGGAGGGGGAGGTCACCGGTTCGAATCCGGTCGACGACACAAAATTTTGATAAACAAACCATTAGATCATTACCGGGGTGCCACGTGGCAGCCCACGATTGGGCCATGTGGCACCCAATCATTTGACCAGAAAACTGTCATGTGTAAGTCACACATTGGTCCATGTGCCTGCCACTTATCAACCGTCGTACTGCTTCGTCACCCGCCACGTCAGCTCTACCATACAAATCTGTCACCTGACACGTCATCTTTCGTATTCCATGTCATCTGACACGTAGGCTGCTGATGTCATCTTGTGCCACGTGTCACCCTTACAGTGGTGACACGTGTCACCTCAGGATAGGTCCATTCGTACGCCCAAAAGTCCAAATCTGCCTGACACGTGTCATCACCCGAGGCTGCCACGTGTTTCCTGTATGGACCTACCATGTGTCGCATGTATGGATTTTCCATGTTAGTGTACGGACATGCCAGGTCAGCGTCCGTACGGACTGCACAGTCAGTAATTTTTTACCTGTTTGACTTTTCGGACAGAATGCGATATCTTCTCCATACGGACTCTGTTTGAAAAAGTAAATATACCACCAGAATCAGGAAGACGAGACAGACGCAATGGTGTTGGTTTCGTCGGATTCTAAGAACTTTCATTTTTGATCATTTTTCAAGCCCTGTCAGGCTTCTGAATCCGATTTCGGATCACACCTCCCCACAATAAGACATTTTGGTCCCCAAAAGGTTACTGACCAGTCAACAAGCTCAGGATAGGCCACCCAGCTTGCTCTCTGTCTCTAAACTCTGTCCCGTGCACCTGTCTCATCAAGATCAATTGTAACACAATCATGGCAACTGATAGTATATTGTTAGCCATTTGAACCCTGTTACATCTTACTGAAGCCACTATCATCCATGTAGAAAACATTGCTAATGACAGCATCAAAAGACGACTGCAAATGAATTGATATACTTTAGATATTTGCACGACATGAGCTTATCCTTCATGAGTACATGCGAAATCCTTTTGTCCTTCCTTGGACGAAGCTCCGGATTAAGCTTCCAACAACTAGCCTTTTGATGTCCACTCTTGTTGCAAAACCTGCAATGAGTTTTTGGCATCCAAACCTCTTTACAATTCTCTTTCTTCCATTGTGGACTTGAGCCTTTATGTTGTGTTTCCTTCCTGGTCGACATAGGTTTCCTTCCATGCTGATCTTCACTTTTCTTTGTAGACGACTTGCATTCACTACCACAACCCTGAAGTGATGCACCATTTCCTTTTGTGAAGTGTTCTCACAATGTCTTAAGTTGTCCATTTGAAGCATTGCTTTCTTCCGAAGTTTTGGAACCTATCTTGGAAGACTCTCCAAGGTCCCCTTTTCCATATCCCAATCCTAAGTATCGAGGCCTTTCCTCAACCTCAATAGGATTTACAATGCCTTGACCTCTACATCCAAGGCCGTTTCCTTCTTCATAACCCATCTTGGTTAGTATTCTCAAACCTACACCTTTTGTATGTTTTTTGAATGCACCAAAACCAACTTGATGAGAATGAGGAAAATTTGATGAGGAACCTTCACTRCATACCTCAGATRTGTTTTCTGAAACAGATGTAGAAGGMACTTCCTTCAATCCTTCTTTTCCTTTGTTGTTCTTTGAAGCTTTCACTTGAACCATGCTCTTTCGTTCCAAGTAGTCTTCATACAACACCTTCACCATCTCAGCCATGGAAAACACCGAATCTCTGAACTCCTTCTCATTTTGAGAGAGTCCTCCTGTAGATGCCATTTTCTTCCTTGAGATGAGATCTTCCCTAGTTAACATGCAAAACTCAAATCCAAACGTCAACTAGCTCTGATACCACTTGATCCATAGGATATTTTAATGACTCATGGTTGAGTTTTTAATTTTTCATGCGTTAATTAAACATTGAGAAACTTAGTGAAAGAATGAGGAGAGAAGAGGAATTATAACAGCCATATACACATATGCATATCTGAAATGAAATAATGAACAACAAACCATAACACGCAGATTGATAACGAAGTTCGACAAAACTTTGCCTACGTCTCTGGGCCTTTTCTCTGTGAGGGAGGCTTCTTTATTTCTGTTCGAAAGCTCAAAGGTACATCACTGCAATTCCAAATGGATACAAGACTGATCTGGTCATGTTCACCCAGATCTCTAGAACCATTCAAAGAAAACGGCACGCAAAACAGACGTCCAAAGCTCCCAGAAATGATCCGACAGCGTCTCCTCCTCAACAACTTCTCTGCCTCAAACTAGCTTTGGCTTGGCTTCTCCTCAGCATAACTATGCTCTGAATGCCCTCAAAGCTATCCCCATGGCCTCAAACAGGCCTTGGTTATATATTTGGGAAGGTAGTTTCTCATCTCCAACTTCCTCCAAGAAGTTAGGCTCCAAAACTACCCAATAACTCCCAAAAATGGATTAATTACATTAAAAATGGGCTAAACAATAATTAATACCCAAAATTCAGTTAAAAACCCACTTTTAAACAATAATATGGTTAAATACGGGCTTAAGCCCCCTTCGTTGGCGCGCCCCCCCTTTGGCCGGTCACATGGGCATCATATGGTCGAGCGCTAGCCCTTGGGCTATGTGTTGGCCCCCTCTGCACTCGGCTCTCGGTCTCTTGGAAAACACATAGGACCACGGCTATGTAAACCCCGCTCCATAACTTCGCGCTCTCATTCTTTGGTCATATGTACAAGGTAATAAAACCACAGGCCAACGGTTATACCCATGCCCCCAACCGTCCGCGCACATTTTGTATACAAACAGTGGTTATATGGGGTGTGCGACCAAGGGCTGGGGCTAAGCCCCGGCCTGGTCGCGGCCCAAAACTTAACCATAGACAAACTTAAATATAGTATGTGCCACTTACATAACAAGACTCATCGTGTGGCCTATTGGCACGACAGACTTTACCAAAGCGCTATGTGGAGGGGGAGGTCACCGGTTCGAATCCGGTCGACGACACAAAATTTTGATAAACAAACCATTAGACCATTACCGAGGTGCCACGTGGCAGCCCACGATTGGGCCACATGGCACCCAATCATTTGACCAGAAAATTGTCACGTGTCATTCGCACATTGGTCCACGTGCCTACCACTTATCAACCTCCGTACTGCTTCATCACCCACCACATCAGCTCTACCGTACAGCTCTGTCACCTGACACATCATCTTCTGTATGCCATGTCATCCGACACGTAGGTTGTTGACGTCATCCCATGCCACGTGTCACCCTTACAGTGGTGACACATGTCACATCGGGATAGGTCCATCCGTATGCCCAAAACTCCAAATCTGCCTGACACATGTCATCACCCGAGGCTGCCATGTGTCTCCTATACGGACCTGCCACATGTCGCATGTACAGACTTGCCACGTCAGCATCCATACGGATTGTACGGACTACACAATCAACAATTTTTTGCCTGTTTGACTTTTCGGATAGAATGCGATATCTTCTCCATACGGACTCTGTTTGACAAAGTAAATATACCACCGGAATCAGGAAGACGAGGAAGACAAAATGGTGTTGGTTTCGTCAGATTCTGAGCACTTTCATTTTTGAGCATTTTTCAAGCCCTGTTAGGCTTCTGAATCCGATTTCGGATCACCGAGGAGAAGATACATTGTCTCCTTCTCAGGGCATCCGTGACCACATTCACCTTTCCCTTGATGTATGCAATTCCAAAATTGTACTCACTCATAAACTCACTCCATCGCCTTTGCCTGGTATTAAGATACCTTTGAGTGAAGAGATGCTTTAAGCTTTCATGGTATGTTTTGAGCTCAAAGCTTCACCCCACTATATAATGCCTCCAAATTTTTAGAGGTAGCATTACAAATGCCAACTCTAAATCATGAGTAACATATAGCTCCTAATGTTGCTTCAACTTTTTTGACGCCCCCATCTTGCATGATCACAACCCCCAATCCTTTCTTCGAGGCATCCATGCAAACTATGAAGTTCTTCTCCATATTCAGAACTCGTAGAATTGGCACACTGGTTAGTAACCTATTAAGCTAGATGAATGCAATATTACACTCATTTGTCCACTCATACCTGACCCCCTTGCATTACAAGATGGTGATGGGTTTTGCAATCCTCGAGAATCCTTCCAAAAACCTTCGATAATAACCAACTATATCCATAAATATTCTCACCTCATGAGCATTCCTTGGCACTGGCCAATCCATTATGGCCTTCACCTTTTTCAGTTCCACCGAAATTCCTTCACCTAAAATGATATGACCTAAAAAGTGAATCTCTTTCTGGAAGAAAGAGCACTTTGACAACTTGCTATGTAATTTTTTCTCTCCAAGGCATGACAACACCACTCACAAGTGTTCCTCATGTTCTCTTTCGTTCTTGGAATAGATGAGGATATCATCAAGAAAGACCTATACAAAGTTTTCTAAGTACTTTCATAATACACCATTCATGAGGCTCATGAATATTGTTGGTGCATTGGTCAAACCAAAAGGCACTACAATGAACTTGTAACGCCTGAATCGAATTCGAAAGGTAGTTTTTGGGATATCGCCTTCCTTAATCCTTAACTGGTGATACCCTGATCGTAGATCAATTTTTGAGAAACTGCTCCTCCTTTCATCTGATCAAAGAGATCATTTATCTATGGTATTGGGCACAGTTCAATTCCCTGTAATCTATACACAGTCGTAAGGAACCATCCTTCTTCTTGACAAATATTACTCGTGCACCCCAAGGTGAAACATTGGGCCTTATTAGCCCTAAGTCAAGTAGTACCTTCAAATACATCTGCAACTCATAAAGTTCGAGAGTTGTCGTCCTATACAGTGTCTTGGAAATTGCTTGTGCACCAGGTTTTAGTTCGATGGTAAAATCAAGCTCCCTCTTAGGAGGCAACCCTGAAAACTCTTTTGAAAAAACATTCTTAAATTGTGACAAAATTGGATATTGATCTATAGAGGGTCCCTTTCCTTCATTGACTATTTCCACTACATATAATTTACAACCTTGACTCATGCAACATTTAACCTTCATTGTTGAGATAAAGCATAGAGACACCTTCCTTCGTATACCATGGATCTCTATTGGCCTTCCTTCATCATCTACGCAAAGCACCATTTTTGCGAAACAATCTACCAAAGCTTGATGAGCTTCTAACCAATCCATCCCAATGATTAGATCATATGTCCCTAGGGCAGTGACATACACCTTGAACCTAGTAGTACACACTCACAAGTCTACAAAAAATTTATCGACGTTGGGTCCTACCAATTGTTTTCCCCCGAATCCATCTTGACGTGTTTAAATTCATTGTGCTTGTAGGCTACCAACCCACACTTTTCTAATGTACAAGGTGAAATGAAACTATATGTAGCACCATAATCAAATAAAATTTTAACATTGACATGATTTAACGTACTTGATGACTCCACCATGGTGGATTGATGTTCTTCCTGATGGTTATTAATTGTTGCATAGATCTAGTGGCTACTACTCACCCTTCCCATTGGGGCCTTTATCTCTCTATCCAAAAAGCTTCTTTGTGACTCTGGACAGTCACGTTGGTAATGAGGTCCTCCACACCCCCAACAAGTGACATGGGGTGGAACCTGTACACTGCCCTATGAAGGCCTCTAAAATGATTCCCTTCCCTTGGAACCCTTGCCCCTACTAATTTCTCCCCATGGAGGTCATGGAATTTCCTATGTCGTTGGTGATGAGTGTGATGTTGCACTCGCTACCATTGAAATTCTTGTTCCGACTGCTCTAGGTGTTGTTCCATTTCCATAAGGAGGTGTCCTAGAGAATCCTCCCCTAGAGAAGGTCCCGAGGGCCTTCCCCATGAATCCGGGCTGTTGTGTAATAGTTGATCTCATACCTCTATTTAAGCTCATATGCTCTTCTGCATAACAAGCACTTTCCACTACTTTTGACGATGGTTTCCACATCCACAACATGGCCCTTATCTTATGGTTTAACCCATACACAAAACATTCTACTTGCCTCTAATCAATATACATGTATGAAACATACTTTACCAACTCTATGAACCTAATTTTGTACTCTTCCACAATTTTGTTTCCATGTACCAGAGCATGAAATGCTCCTACCTATTGTTCCTCATAGTACGCAGGAAAATATTTCCTCTAGAACCTTTCCTCAAAAATCTCCCACGAGATGGTGTCTGGGGTAAGGTGCAACTACCTCTCTAGATTACCCCACCAGTTCAAGGCATTATCCCTCAACTGAAATATCACTATCTTTGCCTTTGATGTGGAAGCATAGCCTCTCAAGGTGAAACATCTCATCATTCCTTCCAACCATGCCTTTGCATGTTCACTTGCACAACCCCCGACAAACTCTGGGATTTTGATTTTTGGTAGTTCTCTGGTGATTTCTCCCTGTGGAGGCTCTCTCTTTGAGTCCCTCGACGATTATGGGTTACCCACTCTAGATGGTGGTGGTTCCACTTCCACATCAACTGATTGACACCCTCTAAATGTCTCATTAATAGCCTCTAAGGATCACAATATGAGAGCTAATTCAGGCGATGGCGATGACAATGTTGACATTGGTGATCCTTGCGATGATGTTCCCCGACCTTGATTTCCCTGAGTTCTAACCATTCTGAATACAAGACCTTCATTTAAACCGAATTTTTCTTAGAGAAGAGTTAGGGAATTATGGGTTTTATTCAAACTTATATTTGCAATTGTAAAGTTAAGCATAAGTTTCTTTATACTTGTTTGTAAAAAAACATTAATCCCATAAAACTCTGGGAGTTTGACTTTTGTTAGTTCTTTGGTGATTTCTCCCCGTGGAGGCTCTCTCTCTGAGTCCCTTGATGATTATGGGTTACCCACTCTAGATGGGGGTGGTTCCACTTCCACATCAACTGATTGACACCCCCTAAATGTCTCATTAATAGCCTCTAAGGAGCACAATATGAGAGCTAATTCAAGCGATGCCGATGACAATGATGACGTTGGTGGTCCTTGTGATGATGTTCCCCGACCTTGATTTCCTGAGTTCTAACCATTCTAAATACAAGACCTGCATTCAAACTGAATTTTTCTGAGAGAAGAGTTAGGGAATTCTGGGTTTTATTCAAACTTATACTTGCAATTGTAAAGTTAAGCGTAAGTTTCTTTATACTTGTTTGTAAAAAAACATTAATCCCATAAGGTAAGTGGCTTAGATCAGGGTTAAAACATCTAAGCTCGGTAACTTTGTCCAAGTAAATTGTTAACTCCCTCACTTCACTGGCTATGCTAGCATTACGAGATACTGCCAATTCTTATAACATGCTTCTTTAATAAATGTTTAACCCTACCCTATAACACTTTATTTCATTATAAGACTTCTATATTTAAGTAATTAATCATATATAATTAGTTTTAAATCCCCAATCTCCCTCATTAACATTCACTAAACTAATCATTTTAGTAATCAACATTATATTAATTAATTACTTATTATATTCTTCATTACTCATTACTTTTCATTATGTTACCAATCCTTGATTACATATGTTACTCATCCTATACTTGTTTTTATATACATATAATCCTTCCCCATATATAACTCACTATTTCTTTTGTACATATATCGTTAAAATTTTAAATTACATAATCATATAATTCAATATTATAGATTTATGCAACAATTAAATAATTATTTTTATCTACTTTAAAGATTCTAATTATTTTAATCTACTTAAAAAATTCTATATTATATAAAAAACAAATATTTGTGATTAATTAAAATAAAATAAAATTTAAATTTTATTAACATATGACCAACTATAATATATATATAAGGGTGAGTAGGTGACGTTGGACCTTGCATTAGGTCAACGTGCCTCCCTTTCCTCTCTCTAAGAAACACAACCAAAATAAAATAATAAAAAAAAAAACCTACACAACCCTAGCTCTAGCGCGATTATCGGCTTTCATTCCATGCCCCACCTCTGCTACCACCTTGCTTCCTCTATGCACACAGTCTTGACCGATTTTCCTTGATCTCTCTGAAAGGGCATGGGTTCAAATACCACTCTGAAACACTACTCTCCCGTTGGGTTGAGCAAGTGGTTTAAGGCATGTGCCACAAGCACGGTAGTGGCCTGTCCAAATGCTCCAGTGGGTGAACGTTTATGGCTGGTGACCTAGCCAGGGAATATGCTGCCTTATGGTTTTGAGGGTTCGAGTCGCTACACTAGTTTCATGTACGGGCGCTCCCACACAGTCAGAAGCTAGGTTTTCACAGGCTTGGTCGACCGACCTCGAGTCGAGCTTACTCTCTGATTTTCAAACCCTCTCCCAACACCCAGATCAACCCGTCTCTGAAAACAATGAACAAGAGGTTGGAACATCTATATGATATATATTTTTATGTTACCCTCTCTCATCATCAATATTAACAAGAGGTTGGAACATCTACATGATATATAGCTTTTTGTTACCCTCTCTCATCATCAAGATTTCTTAGGTAGTTTTTTTAAGGTTTTTTTTGCATAGTTATGTGGGTGGTGAAGCCTTAGGTTTCAAGCCCTAGGTTTCAGTTTTGAAACCTAGCTCTGATACCATATGTAGTGTCCTTACTCAGGGCTTTTGGGTTAAGCTATGAATTTGTAATCTAATTGACTATCTAATTTCAAGAATCCAAAGATTATTTTTGTTTGTTTTAGCAAAACAGTAAATTATAACAATAACAATAAATCCTAGCAATTTAATAATTGAAATCACTTTTTTATTCAATATATATATATATATATATA
>JZKD02S1656983.1:127522-138551 GCA_000966675.3 Picea glauca
ATATATTGCAGGTCTGATAAGAGGGGATATGCTGAAAAAGAGATCACGATGGCTGAAGAAAGGTGGTGGAAGGAACCTGGAAAGGTGGCGTTAACTTCCACCGAAACCAATACCGTATTTGGACTTCACTAGCCCGGAGAACCAAGAGCAGCTCGCTGGCCTAAAATAATTTACTCGCAGGTTGGTAGGTAGAGGGCTCCTCAGGAATTAATGAGGGATGGGGGAAGTGAACCGCCCATCCGTAGGAGTCTTGGGCCTGACCACCGCGAGGAAAATCACACCACACGCAACCTCGCAAGGGAAAATGGGTGAGGAAGAAGCGAGGAAGGGGGAGACGTGAGGGAAGGAGGAAGAACTATGGAGATATGCAGAGTAAGTGATAGCAGCGAAGGGGGAGAGTAACCCTCGTTCTCAGTCACTGGCAAACCGAGACGCAATCTTGCAGCATCGTGGTCTCAGTTCGGGGGTGGCTAGTGGTAAATCCTATTGGAATCGTTGAGCCTACGGTTGGGTGGAAACGAGCACCCCTCTCAGTAGTTTCATCAACTCTAGTGTTATTTCTAATAAGTGTTATTTGAAATTAATGCAATAATCGCATGTTCAGTTTTATGTGCTTGTAAATAGTTATGAATAGAAGTGTTTACCTAACGTTTGATTTGATAGAATGGATGCATGTGTATGCTTACGTGCCGTAGTTGTTTTCTACACAAATGATTAAGTCTGGGACATGAGTTCGCTCCACCGAGAATCATCTTATTTGCTTAGTTTCTTGTAATATTCTGGGAAGACCCCTTGAGAGTACTCTTTTTTGAGAATTACCCCATAAATCTTGTAACCGTGCTGACCCTTACCAGAGACTCGATTAAGATCGGGGATAATTGCCCGAGAACCGTCTGAGGGTTCATGCAATCTGGGTCTGGAACCCTTATGAAAGAAAGAGTAGATTTCTAAGGCCTCGAGGTCATGGGAGCCTAAAGCTCCAAGAGTTTGAACTTCGTGGTTCAAGCTCAGAAGAGATCTGTCCATTTCGCGTATCGGGGATTCGTGAATTTGGAGTTGGAAGACCAAGCTCTTGGAGTCACGAAATCCTGAGTCGCGAGATCGCGATGGGATCCTGGACCATAGATCCCAAGGACACATCAGAACCCTATAAGCCGTCGATCTTAACCTTTAATTAGGTGGGAGAGTGAACTTGACTACTTCCCAAAAGTCCTGAAGACATTGGGACCGTCCATGTTGGAAGACAGGTGGCATAAATCTGTCCATTTTGCGTATCGGGGATTCGTGAAATTGGAGTTGGAATATCGGGCTCTTGGATTCACAAAATCCTAAGTCGCGAGATCACGATGGGATCCTGGACCGTAGATCCCAAAGACCCATCAGAGCTCTATGAGTCGTCAATATTAACCTTTACTTAGGCAGGAGAGTGAACCCGACTACTTCCCAAAAGTCTCGAAGACATTGGGACCGTCCATGTTGGAAGACAGGTGGTAGAGATCTGTCCATTTCACATATCATGGATTCATGAGTTTGGAAGTGGAAGACCTGACTCTTGGAGTCACGAAGTCCCGAGTCGCGAGATCGCGATGTGATCTGGGTCATTGATCAAAGAGGACAGGTGGCAGAGATCTAACCATTTCACGTATCGGGGATTCACGAGTTTGGAGGTGGAAGACCTGACTCTTGGATTAACAAAGTCTCGAGTCACAAGATCGCGATGTGATCTGGGTCATTGATCAAAGAGGACAGGTGGCAGAGATCTGACCATTTCGTGTATCGGGGATTCGCGAGTTTGGAGGTGGAATACCTGACTCTTGGAGTCACGAAGTCCCGAGTCGCGAGATCGTGATGTGATCTGGGTCATTGATCAAAGAGGAAGGACAACCGTGGGATTTGGCATCTCGATACATCGCGTATCGGGGGTTCGTGATTTTGGAGGTTGAAAGGAGTCGTTACGACTTCCTGAGTAGCGAAGTGCTGAGAGACGAGCACGAGAGAACATGTGGAATAATTTCAAGGTGGGGCCCGCGTGATTGATGGGTGGACATGAGTCGCCTGGAGAAGGGAGTCAATTCTTCATTGAATTCTCGCGTCTCGGGGATTTGCGAGATAAGAGAATGAGAGCTCAACCCTTGGACTTGCGAAGTCGTGAGTAGCGAGAATGCAAGAAGGAAAATAAATATTGTTTCTCAGGGGTTCATGAAGGGAAGGTGCCAAGATTTGACGCTACAACTCGCAAAGTGGCGAGTTGCGAGAAGTACGAAAAGAAGGTCAACCTTCGTTGACTTTCAAGTCTCGGAGGATCACATAAGGAAGGAACAGGAGTTCAACCGTTGAACTCACGAAGTGGCGAATAGTGAGAGGAGATAGCATTTAGCCTAGTCGACGTCACATGCAGAGGACACTGATAGAAGGAATCCATACCCTATCGGAATCTCGGGTATCGGTGATTGGTGAAGAAAATTCGGGGGTCTTTGACTCCTGACTCGCGAGTTCGCGAGTTGTGAAAGGTGCCTGGTTTATTTGGCCTGTGGTCCTAACCCATGATCATAGGGAGGTGAACAGGGAAGAACTAGCCTGGGCTAGGCCCCCATAGGACTTCAGGGATTCTGTCCCTTGAGGAAAAGCGAAAAAAATCTATTATGTTGCAGGGGTATGTGACAGACGGCAGCACGCATTCGTAAGGAGCCAGTTACAATGAGGCTCTAAAGGCCTTTTTACAACAAGAAAGAATGCCAAAAACCCTAGACAACAAAAAACTTAACCCTAGGAGATGAAGTGCCAAAAGTCATGTGGGCCTCGTCTGGGTAAGTTAGTACATCAACTTCCAGGGGTCGTAACTTTTGCATACGATCTTCGTTTTAGGATTGTGATAGCCCATTGGAAAGGTATCGTCAAGGAGATTCATTTTGGGGGCTCAATCATTCATTTGGATATCATTGATGAGCTCAATCCTGAAAAACCTTTATTTAGGCCCTCAAAATGGCCCCGGAAGTTAAAACTGCTAAAAATAGTAAATTGCCAAAATTGTCAGAAAATTGTTTTGAGCCAGTTGGAAAAGGTGGGTAGCCATCGATATCCATCTAGATAAATATTTTTGTAGTTTATTGAGAAGCATGAGACTCTTAAGAGCTTGCAGACTCATGAACAAAAGATTGTTGTTGTTGAGGTGCTACACTCACCTATTTCTTCTTCCACCATTGTTGCTAGTCCACTTGTTTGTGAGAAGACTACTAATCTTGTTGAGCTGCCAAGCTCACCCATTTCTTCTCCACCCCCTATTGTTGTTTGTAAGACATATTTTTTTTATTTATGTTTTAAAACTAATGATTGTGTTGTTTCTCCTATCTTTGAAAAACACACTACAGGGATAGGGTCTCGACTGATTAGTAATATGGGATATACCGAAGGAAGACTTGGGAAGAATGAGTAGGGTATTGTTGTTCCTATTGTGCATATGATGATGTCACCAAGAATAGGTATTGGATATGATGTTGATATTCCTTCTTTCCTACACCTTCCCTTACTGAAAACAAGGAAGTTTTGTTTGTTGCAAGTGGAGTTCAAATTGATTTGCCAACAAACAAATCTCCTAAACTGATTGATGAAGTGTTTGTTCCTAACATGCTAGATTCTAAGAATATTATTGTTGCTTACATTGTTTTTTATATACCAAGTTGTTCTACTCATGAGAGTACATTAGACCTTGAACCTATATATCTTGATCACCCAACACAACCCTTCATGGCTTATCGTCATCCTCACCCTTGAATACATGGAAATCATTATTTCATATCTTTGCAGAAGAGACGTGAAAGATAGAACCTTGGACTAGTACTGGCTACCAGGATTGACTATTGTTGGATTGATGAGTGGTCATGGGTGCATTTGACCATATGTTTGAAGAGTTCCTACCATTGTGTTTCATCAGTTGTACAAATGTACAACACTCCTCTTCATTGTTGATGCTTTGTAGTGATCGACCACAAGATCAAATCTACCTGACAGTCGACTAGAGTTCGACTGGGATATTGGTCAACTAGGAATCGACCCGACTTGGCAGTCGCCTGGAGGTGTTTTCGACTACATATTTGTTGAATGAGTTTCGATTTTCTATTATCTATTGACTAGTGTTTTTAATGCATATATTTTGTTGATGATTTGAGCCCTCAGTTATGTTTAAGGGGGAGAGTAATTGAAGTTATTTATGTGTAAAGCCAAATGATCTTCTTTGTTTTTCCAAAATCGATTGAACCATGTTCGACTATTGTTGGGAGTCTTACTTCTACTTATTGTACCCGATGCAAAGGCTATTTGGATATAGAGATTGTCTAGCTTGATAAAGAATGATGGATTGACATAGACTGATTGGTGCGTTCTTGTTTAGTCGAATGATCGACTGACTGGTGTTGAATTGTTGTCTAGTCGATTGATCGACTGGGATCATCTTTTGAAAATAGATTTTGCAACCAATCTGAAATGGATAAATTCTCTTTGGCATTGATTTGTGTTGATGGTGATCATAATTCCTCCATAGTGTTGTTGTACCATCTTGTGATCAGTTTTTGCAATTCGAACAAATTCAGGGGGAAATGTTGCAGAATTTGTTTTCCTCCAAGATGAGTTTATAGGGCGGTGTTGGAACAAGGGATTCCATTGTAAACCTCACTTTGTCAGAATAATGGATCGACCAACTCTTTGGGTCAACGACCGACTAAATTGGTGGTTGACCATGTCCACTTAAGGATCATCGATCCACATTTCATGGACAAGAGAAACCACCTTCACCCGTGTTTGTTGGTTTTGGTCCATTATCAAAACCCATGATCCTTTTGATAGATCTATAATAATTTTAGATCTTCAGATCATCTTACAATATATTTTCTCTTTCTCAGGGAGTGACTTGTGCTTCAGTGCTACAGTGTCGTTTGACACCACTGCTTCTCTCAGATCCATTATTCTCTGTGTTCAATCCATGTTCCAACACAGTTAAATTTCTTACAATACATTTTGGATGAGTAGATTAAACCATATTATCAGTAGATGATTTATAAACTCCCGTTGATATTCCATTGGACAGTTCATCACAATAGATCTAATAAAATATTGAAATATTTACTATGAAGGTTAATTTCCTTTAGATCTCAGATTCTTTAATTACTGGTTTTTTGCTTAAAATTTATGAAATAGACGAAATGTGAAAAATAGAGAAAAAAAATAAATACTCACACACCATCCACAAATAAACACAAAATGTTTCCTAGGAAACCCAATAAGGGAGAAAACCCAACTAGAAGATGAGGCCATTATGCTCTTTTTTCTTCAAATGCAAGTACAAATAAAGAGGCACCCTCTATGAAGTTTCCTTTGAAATTGTGGCCTGTATGGCTACTACAAAATATCTCCTCCTATGTTAACACATGTTTTTCTCACCTATGGAACAAGATACAATGCAAAAGAATGGAACCCTTTCTCCTCCCAACGACCATGTATTTAACATTACTTGATAGTCGTCTAGGGTTAGGGTATTGACTTCCTCAATATCAATTAGTGATCGGGTTTGGATCTTATATAATGTTCTAGAAAATCCACTATGTGTATATCCCCACATGTTTAAGTAATTGGGGTTGATGTGGAATCCACTCACACCATGGTGATCAATATGGTAGACCACTTCTACAAAACAATATCCTCTAACAACTCTTCTTGAGCATATGTTGCTAAGTCCTCTATGGAAGGTAGGGCCTGCTCCTCCTCCTGATCCAACATGGAAGGCTTGTATAGTTTTAGGTTATTCACATTCACTATCAGGTAAATGCACATGTGTGGGGGCAAAATGAGTCTGTAGAAATTATCTCCCACCTTCTCCAATATCTCGGAAGGGCCATATTGTAGAGTATTAATATTCTTACTAGGACCATGTATTCTTTCCTTGTTCAGTTGTAACCAAACTATGTCTCCCACTTTGAATTATTTTTATGTTCTATGGTGATCATGTTATACCTTGTACCTTTCGTGTGACCTATTTAGTGTCTCATGTACTTGCAGATGGATCTACCTAATTATTTTTTACAAACTTCTATTATTTTAATGCTTCTCTCGTGGTCTCTTCCCTCACTCCTCCTTGTTGTCCATAAACAACATCCAAGGGAAAAGGCAACAAATACCCAAAATAAGTTTCAAAAGGGGATTTATCAATAGAAGTGTGGTCCACTTTGTTATATAAGTGTTGTATGTATGTCAAATTTTCATCCCAGGTCTTTGGATGCTTCTGATTATAACCCCTAAGAAGTTGCACCAAAGTCTTGTTGACTACTTATGTCTACCCATTTGTTTGTGGATGGAATGTTGTAGATGTCTTCAACTTAGTGTCCATTGTCTCCCGCAATGTAGTCCAAAATGTACTGAGAAACATGGTATCCTTGTTTAAGATGATTCACCTTGGTATCTCAAAGTGCACCAAAACCTATTCAAAGAACATGTTTGTTGCTTATTTTCTTTTGATGGTATTTTTACAAGGCACGAGAATGCACATCTTGTTGAACCTGTCAACTACCACAAATAGATAGTCATGTTCGTTTTTTGTTGTTGGTAAACCCCCACAAAATCCATGGAAATTATTTCCCAAGGTCGAGTGGATATAGGTAAGAGATGGTATAGACATTGCTTCTTCTTACTAGGCTTGCTGATACAAAAAGTATACATCCTCTAATATATTATGCTATATCTTCTTACATTCTATGCCAGTACACATACCTTTGTAAGTTGGAAAATATCTTCCCAACACCAAAATGTCCTACAACCTTGGAGGTGTGAGCTTCCTTGATAAGAAACAATTGTTCACCTTTAGGGACACAAAGCTTGTTGAGCTTCCAGAGCAACCCATTATGGAAATGATAGTCATCATTTCCTCACCTTATTCTATATGGGTTTGGCACTGTAGATGTTGAAACACCTTCTTGAAGTCCTCATCTTCTATGCATGCCTCTCTGTATGCATCATGAGTAAAAGGATCCATGTGCATCAGAGTTCCCAAAGTTGTAATCTTACATGGGAGTGGACAACAAAGATACCAACTTAACGAGAACTCTACAGAGTTCTCATTTTTTGGGGGGTTCAATTTTTTACCTTGTTTTTAAAAATGGTGCTACCGGTAGCACCTCCCCTCCGTTTTTAGGTGGTTTTTGATATTTAAAATTTTTCGATCCACAATGTTTCCACATTATTTTTTTAAATGCTCATTTTTCATTTATTTTCAATTTTTTCTAAATATAGTTTATTTTCATTTTTATTCAACGGTGTTTTTAATCTTTTTTTCATGCTTCTTTCAATCTTAAAAATGTTTTTTACCATTTTCTTTTTTGAAGTTACGATTTTTTATATAATTTTGTTTCCCTAATAATTTTATTGTTCCATACTTTTTAAATATAGTGAAAAACATCATCTTTAACACATTGTTTAACTTTACTTCAATAAATCGAAAAACATTGTAGTTAATTAACACTATTTTTAAATATTTATAAAAAAAATACACATTTTATAGTCATATATCATAAAAAAAAACCTATACATTTTGGTACATATTCCTTAAAATAACATGTCAAAAAAAGCATTTTTATGAACATAATTCCCACAAAAAGCTTTTGGTATTTGAAAAAATATATATATTAATCATGCATTTAAATTTATTGTTAAATTGTTGGTAGACTAACTATAATGTTAATTCTCGTATTCACGTTGAGAAGATCTGTGGTAGTAAATTATAGTACACATGATGTAAAACAATTCAATTATGTCAAATTATGAACACCCTGAGTATGTATCCGCGCCCTTTATAATCGTATGTTTTTGGCAAGAATCATAATTGTAAATTGAGAGAAAAATATTTGTATTACTATGGATAAACGAGTATGATTATCGCTTGTAAAGACTTATGTGAGCCATTCTTTTATTTTACCTCTGTCGATTAACTCGATTTAGAAGTAACACAGAAACCAGCGGAATTAAGGAAAATTTATTTATGATGTTATTACTTAGAATTACGGATCGGGGTCTCTTAGTGTTTATGTTTATAGCCTCGCATTCTTACATAGTTTGGGGGCATATTGAACGTATATTGACTTTATAAAGAGTATTGATCAGTTTAATAATAATAGGTCACTAAGGTTATTCTTGTTTTACTACAATATTATGTGAGTATTGTTGGAACCTATGTATGCGTATCTTATTGTGGAGTTGACAGCCTGTCATGCCTTACCGTGTAAGAAGTATTGTTTTTCTTCAGAATGTGATAACCTGAGAAGATGCCCTTTTGTCCCTCTTTGTGTGGTATTGCTAAACTATGAGTTTTCACGATTACCAATTTCTAGGAGTTAGGGTTAGTAATTGAGTGTGTCTTGATCTTCTTGGGAGACCAAACAATTGAGTGTTCAGGTTAGCTTTTATTTTCAATATATTATAATCTCATTGAATATACAATGCATACAATGCATTTTTTCCAATGTTACATAACCTAAACCTAAGTTTTCAATTTATTATAATTTCATTGAATTTTCATCCAAGGAACATCATTGATTATAAATAAGCTCTGGTTTTTCTGAGAACTATGTCGATGTATTATATCGACTGGAAAATGAATAAAATCGATGTATGCATTATGCAAACCGATCTATGTATGCGGTGGAGCAGATTTCTGTATGCAGTGAAGAGCAGAGCATATTTCTATATGCTGTGAATTTTGGCAGTATTATGATGCCTTTCTCCACATCTCTTCCTCTAGTCTAAGGTTGCACTTGGTAAAATAAGCTTCCTTTGGTCTACAGTTGCACTCTAAGGTTGCACTAGGTAAAATAAGCTTCCATTGGTTTAAGGTTGCACTCGATAAAATAAGAAGAACAACACATACCCTCGCCCTTCCTATGGTCTAAGGTTGCACTCGATAAGATAAGAAGATCTTGTATCAGAGGTGTTTCTCATTACCAACCAAACAATTTGAAATTAAATCTTGGAATGTCCTTGATGTTGTGATGCTGAGATGATTTGAAACTAAATCTTGGAATATCCCTGATGTTGTGAAGTTGAGATGAGGAGTGTCATCGGAGCTTGGAATGTCCCTATGTGATTTTGAGATGAGGATTATTTGTATATATGCTGAGAAGAGGATCTATTGATGATGAAACATGTTTCATTAATCAATTTCCAGGGACTTCTTTGATAAAATCCATAAAATTCATATATTATATGCAACATAACAAAATGAGCAGTTAGTCATTTCAAAATGAAGAATGAGGAAATATATAAAAACTTCATACATGTTATCTTATGCTCAATTTTTTCTTTAAGATAACCATGTTCAACTCCATTTGTTGTTTAAGATAACCATGCTCAACAAATTTGGTCAAAATTTAGGGAATCATCTTGTATTATGCAGACGTTTTGTGGGTAGTTGTTCAAAGAAATGAACAGTAAGAGAAATGAAGAAATGAACAGTAAGAGAAATGATTAATTGGCAGGCATGTTACCATCTTATTACACACTGCTTGTTAATATTATGGTTGTTGCGGGAGGTATTTACCTTCACGTGTAAACCTGACCAGAATAGAAGACTCCAGAAAGCAAGAGAAAACCCTAATGAGTTGGCTAATAACCCTAGAAGTCTTGTCGGCTCAAGAAGATAATTTATATTAGGTTATTAGCCTCCAAGAGAAGAAGTTAGCTAGAAATAATAATAATATACTAAACAGACATATATCCAGAAGGAGAATTCAGCCCCAACAAATTTGGCAGAACCACTATAAATACAGGGCGTTAGTTCTCATTTGACACATCTCAGAATTGCAGAGAGCAACTGGTGCGCACTGCAGTTCCTAGTTTGGTGAGCACGTGTGGAGGAGAGCTGCAGGTGCAGCTGCTACAACAACCAGTTTCAGTATTGGCTTGGACTATCTCTTGGCTAGGGTTTCGACTCTTTGATCAACTATTGTTGGTGCGCTATCCTTGGAGGAAGATGTGCTACACCTTGTTTGGCTATCTAGCCTAGTGTTTGCTTCCGGAGTAATTCTCAGTCAAGGTTAAGGTGCTCGGAGGGTGGCTTCGGCCTATGGTTGGGTGAAAAGGGTATTGTCAATGGTAAAACGAGCACACAATCTTCTATATTCTAACAAGTTATGGGCCCACACCTCCTTCATTCAGTCTAAACGCTGGAAGGAAACATAGTCGTTGGGATATTGAGCTCGTTGAGAAACTACCACTAGGGTTACTAGCAGAAGCAGTTTCCAAGATACTGTCGCTAGGGTTACTAGCAGGAGTAGTTGCAGAAACCCTAAACCTCTTGTTGAGGCACCTTAAGTGAATGGATTGACTTAATCTCCGGATAGATCAGTGCGCTCTAGCCTAGCGCATCTCCTGATACTCTCAGCAAGCCAAGACGTGAAGATTGAATTTCTGGTCAAATCTAGGGTTTGACCAAGTCAAAGAAGCCATGACTAACTCTATGAAGTTTGAGAACAAGTTAGATGGAGTCTCTAACTTTAGAGCATGGAAGACAAGGATTGACCTCATCCTTGCCAAGAATAAAGTGTTGGATATCGTGAAAGGAAAGATCATGAAGCCAGAGTTTGAAGAAGGAAAAGAGAAGGAACCGCAGAACGTTGTAGCTATGGATAAGTTCAAAGATGTTGACATCAATGCCATGAGTATCATAGTAGATTCTATAAAAGACCACTTGATACCCTACATCTCCCATCTTGACTCATTGAAGAAGATGTATGATGCCCTAACAAATCTCTTCTCAGTCAGAAACATTGGACAAGTTATGAGTATGAAGAATGAGCTCCATGACATGAATATGAATGATGATGACAGCATAACATCATACTTTGTAAGGATCTCCCAGTTAAGAGATCAACTATAAGTTATTGAAGAGATCACTTTAGAGAAGGAATTGGTGAACATAGTACTCAATGGTCTTCCCAAGACGTGGGATGCATTTTCTGCAAGCATGAACACAAGGAAGGAGTATCCGACATTT
>JZKD02S1656994.1:26047-45833 GCA_000966675.3 Picea glauca
AACTATTGATTATTTCTCATATATTGTGCATGGTGTATTGTGGTGTATTGGTGTAACTCTTATACTATTGTTCATTTCTCAATGGATATAATTGAATGTTTTAAGTATAAGTTGAAAAAGGTTTTAAATTGTACTTGATACTAATTCACCCCTCTCTTAGTATCAACATAACTTGTCAAAATAATCTCATCAACCAATCATGTACATCAACAACTAGTACAACTTGTACCATCACAGGTGCATCAACCTTACACATCACAACACCTCAAAACCATCACCAATACCAATATATCTATGTCACATCAACCATAAACTTTGTGCCAATATAACTACAAATATTTCCAACAAGATTACCAACAACTACCTCTAACAATGTACCAAGCATGTACAAATCATGTATCAATAACAAGCCAAGTTATACCTCATCAAGATGTACCAACATTACCATACCATACACCTCACGTATATGACAAATCATCAACTAAGTATCTCATCCATGAACTCAACATATACCTCAACCATATAACAAAACATACATCACGAAAAACTAACATGATTCCTCTAGTAATACATCATAAATCCATAAGCCAAATACCATAAACCCTTACATAAAACCATGTGCCAAAACTCACTATTATGTATCCTCAAGCATGTACTATGTCATGACCAAATCTAACCATAAAAACATGAATATAAAAATATAAGTGACTCTGTAACAGACCTGGTGTATGTGATCATAGACTTGCAAAGCTTCCTTAAATTCAACAACAAGAAACTAGCATATTCATCAAACTTTACTTTAGTCTCACATTACTAATTTTGTATTAGTCAAAAACCCTAACTTGTAACTAGAATAACTCTGTACCTATAATTAATAAAGGTCTGAAAAATATGTACAATATTTTTGAGTGTCTTCTCTACAAATCCTCTAGGTTTCACTACTTGGAACCTCCCAGAAAAGGAGTTATATAAAAAATGGCATACCTTGATGACAATTGGCTTATTCTAGAGAGAGAACTTGTAGAGCATTCCACACAGGGAATATTTTCTATATGGATCTGAAAATGGTACAAAAAATATTGAAGATAGTACTCTAAACAATTCATTTGGTCTCACTGAATTTGAATCTGTTATGAAGAAGTTATTACGTTGTTACCCATAACACATGTTTTATACTATTTTCAGGACTAGCCACAAACCCTATCTTCCACATAGTGTAAATCCCAAAATACAGTGACCCACAAGCTGTAATTCTCATCACAGTTACTTGGATATGTTGTCTCATTATCCTACCGATTTGTCTATCTAAGTCATTCTATAAAAAAAATTATTGTGAAAATGGTGAGATGACCTGTAAAAATACTTTATCCTCCCTTGAATTTCAGTCTTATTTACTTCACCTTCCCTCTGAAATTCACCTTAGAACTCCTTTGGTTACCTTAGTCACTTGTAAATATCCAATATTCCTAATAGGTGCTAATGGGATACTCTTTCTCTCTTATTTATACTCTCCATGTAGCTTCCTCTATAAGTATCCACTTAACCACCTTAGCCACTTTGTCAACTTTATTATTTAATTAATTTCTCCTTGAAACCACGTTGACTAGGAATTTTCTTGAAGAATTTCTAGAATAATTGACTTCTTGTTGACCTTCTAGGGGCTTCTAGAATACTCTTGGGGGTCCTCAAACTTCACAAGGCCATATCTCACTAACCATGAGGAACCACATGGTGTTCCACATATTAATGGAAATCACATGACATATACTATCATATAGAATAGTCTTACCTACATATTCATTGATATTTATTCCTTTATACTTCAAACAAACTTGGGTCCCTTACCCATACCTTTCCACTACCGAAATTTTCTACCGGAATTGTCCAAGGGTTGAAATCAATCTCTAAGGGTTGACATTAATCTCTAAGGGTTGCCATAAATATACAATATCACTCTCTAAGGGTTGACATCAATGAAAATCAACAATCCAAACCAATTATCCATCAACTTAATCTAACCGTCTGACAATCTTCCCCTTTTTCATTAAAGGCAACACCAACATTGTTGGCAACACTTAGTCATGATAATTATTCATGCTCTTACTCCTCATCAATGTTTCTATCTATTGTGGCATTCCACATATCAATGGAAATGGCATGGCATGTAATATCTATCTAGAATAGTACTACCTAGATATTCATTGATGTTCATTCCTTTATACCTCAAACAAATTCGGGTCCCTTATTCATACCTTTACACTATCAAAATTCGCTATCATACTTATCCAAGGGTTTACATCAATCTACAATATCACTCTCTAAGGGTTTACATCAATGACAACCATCAATCCAAACAAACTTTCCATTAACCTAATCCAATTATATGATAATCTCCCCCTTTTGCATTGATGGAAACACCTAGTAATGATAAGTATTCATGCTCATACTCCTCATCAATGTTTATATATATTGTGGAATTCCACATATCGATGGAAATGTCATGGCATGTAATATCCATTTAGAATAGTCTTACCTACATATTCACTTATTTTCATGCATTTATACCTCAAACAAACTCGGGTCCCTTACTCATACCTTTGCGTTACCAAAATTTGTTAACGTACTTATCCAAGGGTTAACATCAATATACATTATCACTCTCCAAGGTTTGACATCAATGACAAAAAACAATCCAAACCAACTATCCATCAACCTAAGCCAATTGTCTGACAATCACCCCCTTTTGCATTGATGGAAACACCAACATTGATGGAAACACTTAGTCATGATAATTATTCATGTTCATACTCCTCATCAATCTTTCTATCTCTCTCCCCATAATTTGAAATCAATGGAAAAGGGTATATCCCTTTGGGGATGCTCTCCATGTCTAAATTCCTTTGATATTTATCTGTGTTTCTAAATGAATTTGACCTTTCTCTATGTCTCTAAACCTATAATTACTCTCTCTCCCTTCATCTAAATAATATCTTCCCCTTTTACAAAGGGTATGACTCTATTGAAAAACTGAAGTCATATCTCTCATTCTTCCCTTGTGACCATTGCTCCCCTTAGAATCATGCCTTTGTTCTCTCTCTCTACCTGAAAACTTCTCTGAATAATCTTCTAGTTGTCTTCCTAGTTTTTTTTCTCTCCCTTAAGTACTTATCTGCAAGATGTCATGTAGATGACATGTAGAGATTCCTATACCTACTTCCTTTTCGATATTTTGTCCATTAGTTCTTCCTTGTGTAATCAACTAACATATATAAAAAGCATTTTGTTAGCGACCAAAAAGTAATGGTATTTTTGGAGAATGTCCTCATTACTCGCTACTTGATTTATCATTCCCTTAGGTATTTTGTCTAGTATCAGAGTCTCAATTCTTCATCAAGATTTGAATAATATCCTATTAATCTTGTTGCCCAAGATTGATTTAGCTTTTCCATCTTGACCTGCATTCCAAAAGCCTGGTTATTAGAACCTAAAACTTAGTTTTGTGCTTTAGATTTTTTTTATATAAAATATATATTTTATATAAAATCTTATTAAAAGTAGTATAACTCTAAGTTACACTACAAAATGCATATGCCTAAGTTTACATGTGTATGCATATGATTAGATGCATAGAAGTTTTTAAGTTCATATTGTCTATATGCTTTCAGGTTTATGGTTTTTTTTCGAAAAGGTAAAGGAACCTACAGGCCAACTCTTGGGTCAAGTCAATAGCTAAGTCATGAATCTAGCCACATCACTCATCAAACTCCAAGTCACACAAATCGACAATCAAGTCAAGTTTACATGTTAAATCCCAACACTAAGTGCCAAGTATACCATATACATTACATCTCATTGATATATTATGAGAGGGTTGGTGTTTATAAAATCCAAAACAACCAAATATCCTAATGATGGGGGAATATTTTCCGTGAGCAAAATGAATACAACTGACAGGTGTGCCAGAGATTATGAAGATGGCGTTCTTTCTTTTTGGATATTCAGTTACGTGCAGAATTTTAAATTGTATGAGGCTGAGATTATAGGTGTTCAAAACTTTTTTATGCCGAGTAAAATGAAATGCCAAGTGTTTTTGAGTCATGATTTACAGACCATGGAACGCAAAAAATGACAGGTGCCTAATTAATATTGCAAAGGTGCCATGATAAAAAAGGATGGGTGTTGTCAATACCGTACAATCAGAGCCACGAAGAAAATCCAAGAACAGATACCATTATTGTTTGAATATAAAATTGCTACAATTATCACAGTGATCATGGCCACCTATGCGTGCACGAATTGAAAAGGACGAGCTTGCAGATGTTGATAATGTGGGAATTGCATCAATTTTGGATCAGACTTATTTCAAGGGAGGAAATTCAAATGGGTCAAAGTTCAAAGTTCCTTTAGTGGAGAAAACTCTAGCGTCTAGTGACCATTAAACCTATGAGTTATTTCAGACAAGTCATCAAGTTTCTGGTGATACGATACAATATGTCCCTGTTTCTGAACAAGATATGATACATGTTGTGGTGCACCCTTCTATTTGTGGTGAAGTGTCCAGTGTAGAAAAATCCCCATGACATATTCTCAATCAGAAAGAAGGAAAACAACTTTAGGGTTTTTCATTTATAGTCAATGGTTGGGTGCAATATCATGGGTCATGATTGTGTAAATCCACTGGTTATCTTATGAATGTCAGTCATCCAAAATATTATGACTATGTTTTAGTTATAAATGACCCAGAACTTGACTGTTCGACCCATGAAAGAAATGCTCACTGGACTGGTGACAATTTCAATTGGTATTTTGTTAAAAATGATCAACCAAGATCCAAAATTTACATGCAAATTTCTCTCGCTATCAATGAAGATATGGAATATTTGGAAGCAGGAAAGAACGTAGCTGGAGAAGTATCGGATCTTCAAAAGAAGGTCCTTTTTGTTTTGAATGAGGAACAGCAAGGGAAAAAGCAGTCAACTCCTCAGAGTAGCTCAAGGAGGAGGAGAGCTCTTCTAGGATCACCAGAGGACAGGATTTCTATCATAAATTCCAAGAAAGAAAAGAAGAAATTAGATTTTGAAACCAATTCAGAGTAGTCTACAGTGAAAAAGACAAATATTCTCAATTTTCCATACACAGATTCAGAAATAGAGTCTGAAAGGGAATATGAAAGTCCAGAGCATTCCATAGAAATTGCACAGGACTATGAAACTTTTACTCCCATAGATAAAGGTGAAACCTCAAAAAGTAAGAAGTCAAAGAAATCACAAAAAAGTAAAGAGCTGAAAGAGGTGATAGCACAACAGGAGGTTCTGGAAAGAGTGATAAAGGCAAGATACAAAGCCTTATCAGAAAACTTTGCAAAGACAAATGCAACTTTTGAGAAGTTAGCTCATGAGAGTGTCAAAGACAAAAAGAGAAAGAAGAAAATCACCAAGGATTATAACAGCTTGTGGTGGTTAGCAAAACGTCTCAAGAGGAAAATCAAGAAATTGAAGGAGAACATTAATACACATCCAGATCTACAGGTACTGGCCCAGGTTGTTGTGAATTTGCAGGGAGATAAATCAAAGGAACACTGAGTTTTTGGTAAAACGATAGTTTTGAATATGAAGGGTTTCTTTTTGGCCAAAGACAGAGCTTTCACCAGTGCAAAAGGAAAAATTACAACCAATTAGCTGGTGAAAAGCAGGGCATTCACCAACTAACTAGCATATCATAAGGTGGATTAGTTGGTGAAACTATAGAAAGAAATTTTTGGAAATTTAAGCTGGAGCCAAGAAATTTTGGAGTGATTAAAGGGTTATGGGAGCATCAAAGGCTTAACCACCAAATCAAAAACAATCAGCATAAAAAATTCGTGGAGATTTTGGCACCAAAGGTTAAAAAGGGTCGACTAAAATTTTGGTTATGGTTGTTGAAAGATTCCAGCGACAGAAGACAGGTGTCTTTATCCTCTACAACATATCAGAGTCATCAAAGTGATGAAGACTAGATGTCAAAGATCAACAAAGAAGACAGTTTGAGTCCTAGGAACTAGTCTTTTGATTATCAATTTGTATTTGCTTAGTTTTATTTTCTATATTTAGATATACAGATCCAAGTTTTCAGTATCTAAAAACTGATTGTAAAGGCTATAAATGCCTATCTTTTTAAGAGACTGAGGCTCAATCCTAGATACATTTTGGCTCATGTACTTAGACTCTTATCTTGATATGAATCACAGTCTTGTTTTGCTACCAATGTCAGATTTGTTCATGTGTTGAATTACTCTGTACTTTGATTCAGTTTAGCTCAGCTTTTAAGAACTGTTATATTCTTATTTAGCTCATGAATTTGAATTAAAGGATCTCTTACTATCTTGTATGACCCTGCATGTTAATGTATTTGGTTATCTAGATTAGTGTTCTTCATACCCTATTCCAATTACTTTATCTAATTATTGATTTCTAAAAGCACTGGCTCATTCTAATGCATGAAATTTTGTTCTTCTCATTAGCCATTGAGTTATCCCACTGATCCAAGCATACCAAATTTAACATATTCTTGAGTTACCAAGCATCTTTGGCCTACAACCCCAAATATTTTCTTGGAGTGATAACACATTCAATAATAAGCATTCAAATGCTCCCGTGTCATTATCATCCATTATGATATTGTTCCTTTTTCTCTAAACCACTCTCTGAACCAATGTATTAACTAGTCTCTGAATCCATGCTATCACCCACTATCATATATTTGTCCAAACCTGCTAAGCATTCTTATGAATTCATATGTGTCCATGTCACCCATAACTTTCAAGAATATCCTTATGATGATATCGCTTCTGATGACTGATGCAACACCCCTCTCTTCTAGGGGCTGCATGACCTCTCGGTCAAGGATCTTCAAATACTTGAGTCAAATCAGCTCTTCGAGCCTCTGCTAGACCTAAAATTTTATTCACATAGGTCCCTTTTTGTTACCTCACACAGGTTTGTTTCACTCGCTTAGCATTTTCCTGGCACTTCTGGTAACACAGAGTGGTGAGCGCTAGCTCCTCTGCTAGGCCCTTCTCCTTATGGACATGGTATATGTCCCTAGTTTTGTGTCCCTTTTCATCACCGAAATGAGAAAAATAAGGACACTTACAAGTCCAGTTGGGTTATCTAGACAGGACATAGATGAATGCAAGAGTTAGAAGCATCAAGCATAAAAAATAAACAAACAACTAAGCTGATAGAAATAAAGGAAACTAAACTAGAGTGCATAAGGGAAATAGAACAAAAAAATAAACAAAATTCATGCCACCAATGGATAAGTTGTATTAGTGGGAAAACACCAAAGAAAAAGGGAAACTTATGGATCCCCTCTTCCTCCAAGGGAGGGCTCTTGAACCCCCAATGATTGAGATCTTCTTACAAGTAGCAAAATAGAAGGAAATAGTGAAGAAATCCAAAGCTCATTCACTCAAGAGGTGATGTGAATGACTAAATGAGATGGTGCTTGTATGCTCTAATGAGGAAAGAGGTTCCTCTAAGAGAATATAGGTAGCATAAAAATACAAATGAATTCTTGGAAATATAGTGCACCCATGGCCTATTTTTATAGAAAATCTTTGAGGCATTATTCAACCTGTCTTTAGTGTGAACAAGGGGCTCTTTAGGGCACCCTTAGGTCTTTGACCAACCCCCCACTCGGATTCATCTCGCATTTGGGTTTCAAATCAACTTGGGAGATGAACTAGAAGTGGGTGGAAGGCCGACCAAAATCATAAATGCGTCATTATGAGGTATGCACGACTTTTTTCATCCACAGTCATGCATCAGGTGCATGTGCACTTTTTCGGCATTTTTCGACTGTCATACGTGGGTGTGCTTCCTTTGTATCCTTAGCACATGCTTATTTTATATCCATTTGTATAGTTTTGTTCCCTTTGGAAATGTATTTTTTGGACCATGGATGAACTAATGGGTGTTTGGAGATGTTGGATTCTTGTAACCATTTGAGGATGAAATTCCAATGATAACACCCAGGCTAGCCCCTTTCGCAACTTTCATCTTCAGCTGTTTTGAGTCAAGCCGATTTATTTTTCCCCAAACTCCAGACTAGCGAAATCACCTGATAAATATCTACATTCCTCATTCCTCTGAAAACCAACGACTGTGATCTACTTTGGGACTATTTCTTAGGGAGTTTCGAGTGTTCCAAACACTCTTCTTCCCCGTAGTTATTTTTACTCGGAGCTACGGATCGAACACCATGTGGTTGCCTCGATCAACAATTGAGATTCTCCTGCATTCCCACTTCGGGCGACCTGCATTTAGTGCCCCCCTATACTCCTCTTTCTCCCAGAGTGTCAATCCTATGAGGTTGGATATCTTCTGCCATGCATCCTATCCCAAAGGATGGCTCAGATGGACTCTGACGCTCCGACCTTCATGAGCTTGTGGGCCTCCTCACTTCAATTCCTTCGTAGTGACTTTTATCTGGAGTAAATATCCACTCTCCACATGTCCCTTCGTTCATCAATGACTCTTATTGACTCCGGCCTTCATAAATTTTGACCCTCAGAAACTTACTTGGCAATTTCCCTGAAGTGTTCTATCACTAGAGTGATAGATTTGATGCCACATGTTCCAACAATGGAAAGCTAGGATGATTCCTTAACTTTGGAGCTTCAGATTAATTCTAGTCAATGACTCCACTTCCTCCTTTCATTTTCTCTAGAGTACACATTTCTAGACTTCATGATCTGCTAATGCATGTCCCTCTCAGATTGACGACCATGATTTACTTCGACAGTTCGAGCTTCGGGAGGCTTGGCTTCACTACTCTCATTTTATTCAGAGTACTCTTATCCTGGAGTACACTGATCTCTGTCACATGTACTTCTTGGATCCAATGGTCTAGATATATTTTCCCTTCGTGACTTCGCGAGAATTTATATTTGGTCCATGCAAATATTCTAGAGATTTTCCTCTTGGACTCTCTGATCTGTTGTAACATATCCTTCTTGATACCGACATCTTATATTTACTTCGCAACTTCGGGAAGTAGGAGATCTCACTCCTTGGACAACTTCAAACCTCCTAAAACATGAAGTGTCAAAGGACTCAAATATTATCCTTTGCACAACTTCCCCAGATCTCATGGTCGGGAAAGATATTGATTCCTCTGAGTGGATCTTACTCGTTGATTGTGAAATTTTTAGTAGACTTATCCCTACTCAAGACTTCATGTCCATTGTCTCTTCTGATCGTGTTCCTCTTGAAACTTTGATCTCCTCATAATGCCTATTCAACACTTAACTGAATGTCGACCATGTGAACCCCTTGCAAAAGGTTTATTTCATGACTCAACTCCTTTTGTGGGTGATTTTGCACTCCTTGGAACAATTCTTACATGACTCAATTGTTCCTCCTGAAAAATGTGACTTTGAGAATGTTTCTGCCTATGCACACCTTGCATGGTTCTATTTCACTCTTTTCAAATAACTTCACATTATCCCGCCTGAGCTTTTGATTCAAAACCGACTCTGTCAAGGCACTCCTTATGGACACTATGCACACCTTGCATATAAAATTCCACGTTATCTCTTCTGAGCTTCTGAGTCAAACTATACTCTGTTAATGCACACCTTGTGGACACTATGCACTCTGTGCATAATATCGTAGGAGAGAAACAATTGAAACTTATCTAAACCTCACATATTCATACATTCAACCATGTAAACCATTAATAACATAAGAACAAGTAATAACAGAGAATTGCAATTAAGAAAAAAGCCTACCATTCATTCAGATAGACACAGTAACAACAACACCAAACATTTGGAACAATGCTTGTCTATTATATTCATTCAAATGATATGTACATGGGCTCATACAAATCAATAAGCTTCTACAGTTTCAACTACAATAATCTTTAGCTACAATACTCTTCAACAAATTTCAACAACTACATCCAAATAACTCTCAACAACCTTATCTGGGAAACAAAAACACATATTTATATAAGAGGTCTCATAGAGATTTTTCCCTCTGACTACCTCATTGCTATCCTATAAAAATAAAATATTTCAACTACTAAGGTTTTGTTACAATAAATGATTGGTATAGACAGATAAGAGTGAATATTTTAGATCTGTACTACTATTAACTACATTAAAAAAAACACAATCTCGATCAATCTCACGTGATGGTTCAGCCTCTTAACATTTAAAATATTCTTTAATTACAATCTTTTCAAGGTATTTCATGACATGCCTTTTTTAAAATTCAAAACACTTCAAAATGCGCTAGGGCGTTGATTTGTCCTCCAATTGCGCTTTGATGAAGATGCTCCTGCATCATACTCCTCTGGACAAAAATTCATGGACTCTTGTCCATAATCCCCTGCATTGACTTTCCATGCTTCTGAATATCTTATTCATTTACCCAACTGGAATCTTCTATTGGGTGGCCTTTCCACTTTACCAAATATTCAAAATAGGTGTTCCTCTTGGTTTTCTTACCAATCCTCTGATCTATGATCTTCTCCATCTATGGATTTTCTCCTATAGGCATATGCTTCTCCCACTGGATCTCTTTTTTATCTTCTGATCCTTTGGTGTCATCTTCCCTGTAAGGATACTGGCCTGAAATGTTGAATATGGGCGATATTCCCACATCCTCTGGTATCTCTAACTCATAAGAATTTGCATCAAATTTCCTTAAGAGCTTGCATGGTTCTATCTTTTTCAATTTGTTATGCGTTCCCCTTGGGAACCTTTCCTTTCTGTGAGTTTCCAGAACTTGATCTCCCACTTCAAATTAAGTTATCTCCTGTGTTGATCAACTATGCATTTATATTCTCTGTTGTTGTTCTGCAACTTCTCTTTAATCTAATTATGAAGCTTTTGCATTTGTGCTGTGAATTCTTTTTCTCCAACACTTCTAAATTCACTCTTCTCCAAATCTCTCAACTCTGATACTCCTCTTGGCTTCATACCATATACTATCTAGATTGGAATCTTCCTTGTACTCTTGTTTGGTGAGTCATTGTATGCAAACTATGCTTATGACAAAATCTGACCCCACTAGCTATGATGTTCAATGACCAGACTCCTCAAAAAATTCCTAAACTTTGATTTAATACCTCAGTATGTCCATTTGTTTAAGTTTTATATGCTCAACTAACGGAAAATTATGTCCCCAGCTTCTTCCACACTATCCTCCATAAATGGCGAACAAATTTTTTGTCCCTATCTGAGAGAATACTCTTGGGAAATCCATAAAGTCTCACAACTTTCTTGAGAACTTATCAACTACAACAAATATGGAATTTCTTCCCTTTTGTGTTCTTGGAAATCCCAACACTAAATCTATGCTTATTTCATTTCAGGGCCTATCGGAAATAAAAAATGGCTTATACAAACCAGTATGTTGTCGCTTTCATTTTTCATACTGGAAAATCTTACAGATGTTTACAATTTTTTCCACTTCTACCCTCATACTTGGCCAATAGTATGAATAGTTCATCTTTGGAAATGTCTTATCATGGCCAAAATGTCCTGCTAGACCTCCACTATGTTTTTTATTCGACAGATTATCTCTCATCGAGCACTTTGGTATGCACAATTGGTTACCTTTAAACAATAATCCATCTTGAATCTGATACTCTGTCCACGAGATTTTGTCTCTGATCAAAGTATTTTCACATGCTTCATATGCCTCTTTAAAATATGGATCATCATAGTACATCTCCTTAAGGTTTTCAAGCCCTAAGGTTTTCACTCGAAATTCCTACAGAATCAGACATCTCCTACTCAATGCATCAACAACTTTGATAGCATTACCAGAAATATGTTTAATGACAATAGTGAAATTTTGCATAAACTCTTTCCACTTAGCATGTATTTGATTTAATTTCTCTTGTCTGGTTATGAATTGTAAAGGTTGGTTATCATTGTACAAAACAAACTCTTTTGAAACAAGGTAGTGCCTCCATTTCTTTAAGTCTTTAATTACTGCATAAAATTCTTTATCATATGTGGAGTACTCCCTCTTGGTGTCATTAAGCTTATCGCTGAAATATGCAACATGCCTATTATCTTGGCTTAAGACTGCTCCAATTTCTACTCCACTAACATCACATCGTACTTGAAATGTCTTCTCGAAATCTGGCAATACCATAATTGATTGTTCTATTAGCTTCTCCTTTAATATCCTAAAGATTTTCTTAGCTTCTTCTTTCCACTTAAAATACTTGTGTCTCTTTTTCACCATATCTAATATTGGTGCACAAATACCACTGAAACTTCTAATGAAATTCTGATAGAAACTTTATAATCCATGGAAGCTTCTCACCTCGAATATGATCCTTGGCGATGGCCAATCTTTGATTGCTCTCACCTTCTCTGGATTGATTTTCAATTCATTTGAAGAGATTACAAAACCCAAGTAAATGAGTTTTGTCTTCATAAAAGAGGATTTCTTCAAATTTATCAACAACTTCTCCCGCTGCAATCTTCTCATCACTAATGTTAAGTGTCTCAAATGCTCTTTTTCAGTTTTACTGAAGACTAGTATATCATCTAGATATACAATTACAAAATTACCAATAAAATACTTCAATACCTCATTCATCAACCTCATAAAAGTACTTGGGGAGTTTTTTAATCAAAATGGCATAACAAGCCACTCATACAACCCTTCGTTAGTTTTGAAGGTTGTTTTACACTCATCACCTTCTCTCACCCTTATCTGGTGATATCCACTTTTCAAGTCTATCTTCGAAAAATAGCTTTCTCCACTCAAACTATCCATTAAGTCATCCATCCTGGGAAAATGAAATTTGTACTTGATGGTGATTTTGTTTATGGCTCTTGAGTCTGTACACATTCTCCATCCTCCATATTTTTTCGAACTCAACACAGTTGGTACTGTGCATGGACTCAAGCTCTCTCTGACTAAACCCTTGTCCATCAAATCCTGGACTTGTCTCTTTACCTCCTCATTCTCTTGAGGTGTCAATTTGTATGCTTCTTTGTTTTGAAAATTCACTCCTGGTATTAGATCAATGTGATGGTTGATACTCCTGATGGGTGGTAATGAGAAAGGTAACTCATCCACTACTATGTCAACAAAATTATCTAACAACTCCTAAAAAAATTTAGGAAGATCATCCATAGAAGTACTTGTAAGGATAACTCTAGGCTTCCTCACCACAAAAAATTGCATCTCCTATTCCTTCTTGACTTCACTTAAGAGTTCCTTCCCACTCATGAGAAGTATACTTCTGTTGACTTCTTCCTTCACTTTCTTATCCTCTATGGGTAGTATCATGTGCATCCTATCATTGTTTTCCAAGGTGTAAGTATTTTTCCTCCCATCATGAATGATTTTTTTGTCAAAATGCCATGGTCTCCCCAACAAGGCATGACATAAATCCATGGGAATCACATCACACAAAATATCATTTCTATATCCTCCTATCTTAAATTCAACTAGACATTGTTTAGTTACCATTACCTGGTGACCTTTCTGCAAACATGAGACTCTATACAGACTCGGATGTGCAGTTGTCTCTAGCTCTAATTTCTACACCATATTTATGGATACCAAGTTATCAATGCTCCCACTATCAATTATCACCTTCCATACCCTATCTCCAGTCTTGCAAGAAGTCCTGAACAAACTATTCCTCTGCACTGGTTTCTCCACCTCTAGCTTTGGCTTCAAGAGAACCTTCTTCATCATCAAATATCTCCCATATTTTGTGCCTTCTTCTTCAAAATTCCACTTCTGTGCTTTTGAAATGTGAGCTTCACCTCCTTATTTTTTTCTCTTCGGGCATTCCCAAGACATATGTCTTGTTTTTCCACAGGCATAACACTTCACCTCTCCTCCTTGGCCTCTTCCTCTTCCTCGAGGAAAATAATTTCTTCCACCATATGGTGTCCCTCAGGAACTTCCTCCTCTTTCTAAGTGACTATGTGTCTTTCCAATCGCAACCTTGGGCTTCTCTACCTTGTCATGGAAAATTCCTTTACCTATGTTTAGACTTCTTCCTCTGATTCACTGGCTCTATTTCCTAGCCAAACTATCTTCTGCCTTCAATGCAATCTGATAAGAATCCTCCATCATTCTCACCACTATCATGTTGATTTCATCATGGATTTCATATCTCAGGTCATTAATATACCTGGCAACCTTTTCATCATATTTTTCTCTCCTTCTAGCCCTGATGTTCAGCTTATAAAATTACTCGGTGTATTCTTTTATTGTTTGTCCTTTCTATATCAGGTTCTATAACTTCCTGAATAGATTTATCTGATAGTATTTGGGTATGAATTTATCCTTCAACTTGGATACCATTCTATCCCAGTTCTAGATCTTTTACTTGCCTTTGCTTTTTCTGTCATCTTGTAGTTCATCCCACCATAGTGTTGTGTGTCCCTTCAATCTGGTGACAACATGTTTTACTTTCTTATATTCATCAAATTATTCATAGTCAAATTATTTGTCCATTTCCCTTATCCAATCCAACAATTATTCAACATCTAAGTTACCTTCCTACATTGGGATTTCTATTTTTTCTCTTGCTCCCAATTTGACAACAACTTTCAACAAGCATTCTTTTGCAGCATCTTCTCCTGCAACTCCTTCAAATTCCACTTCTTCTCTCTCTGCATCACCGGCGTCTCCAGCATCAGGTTCTCTTCTTTATGATGTCTCCATAGCATATAATATTGCATGCATTTCTCTCATCTCCCTTTCCACAGCTCCATTTTCCACAGGTTTCTCTACACGTCTTCTAGGTGGTATTATGTTGAACTTTCCTTTTACATAGATACCACTTGATGTATATTATACCACTGGATGTTACCAGACTACTTCCTTCTCTTATACAGAGCACAATTTGAGGCTCTGATACCACTTGATGTAGGACCCCTCTCTTCTAGGGGTTGCATGACCTCCTGGTCATTGATATTCAAATACTTGATCTGAATCAGATCTACGGGCCTTTGATAAACCCAAAATTTAATTCACACAGGTCCCTTTTTGTTACCTCACGCAAGTTTGTTTCACCCGTGCAACCTTTTCCTGGTGCTTTTGGTAACATAAAGTATTGAGCGCTAGCTCCTCTACTAGGCCATTGTACTTATGACCATGAGCTATGACCTTAGGCTAGCCCCTTTCACGACTTTGGGATTCGGCTATTTCAAGTGCAGCCGATTTATTTTTCCCCTAACTCTGAACTAGCAAAATCACCTAGAAAATATATACAATCCACGTTTCTCTGAAAACCAATGGTTGTGATCTACTTCGGGACTCCAATTTTGGGATTTTTGAGTGTTCCAAACACCCTTTTTCCCCAGAGTGATTTTTCCCTAGATCTACGGATTGAGTGCCACGTGCTCACCTTGATCAATGGTCAAGATTGTCCTTTGTTCCCACTTTAGGCAACCTGCAGTCAACACCCTCTTCCTCCCAGAGTGTTAATCCTCTGAAGTGGAAGATATTCCGCCACACGTCCTATCCCAACGAATGACTCGGATGGAATCCGATGCTCCGGCTTTCAGGAGCTCATGGGACTTCACACTTCAATTCCTCCAGAGTAAATATCCACTCTCCACATGTCCCTATTTTCATCAACAGATTTTATTGACTACATACTTCGAGATTTTTGACCCTCAAAAACTTACTCGAAAATTTCCTCGAAGTATTCTATAACCGGAGTGATAGATCTGATGCCACGTGTTCTAACAACAGGCGACTAGGATGGTTCCTTAACTTTCAAGCTTCATACAAATTCTGGTCAACAAATCCACTTCCTCTGTTTCTTTTCTATGGAGTACACACTTTCGTACTTCACGATCTGCTAATGTGTTTCCCTCTCAGATCAACGACCATGATTTACTTTGCCAGTTCAGGCTTCGGGAGTCTTGGCTTCACTACTCTCATTTACTCTAGAGTACTCTTCTCTTGGAGTACAGGAATTTCAACCGCGTGTCCTTCCTGGATCCAATGGTCCATATCTCTTTTCCCTTCGCGACTTCACGAGAATTTCTCTTTTCTCCACACAAATCTTCTGAATCTTTTCCTCCTGGACTCTCTGATCTGCTGCCATGTATCCTCCTTGATAAAGACGAATTAGATTTACTTCACATCTTCGAGACTTTGTTGATCCCACTCCTTGGACACCTTCAAAACTCTAAACACAAAGTGTCGAAGGACTCAAATATTATCCTTCGCGCAACTTCCCCAGATATCACGGTCAGGAAAGATCTTGATTCCTCCAAGTGGATCTTACTCGTTGATTGTGAAATTTGTAGTGGACTCCTTCCTATTGAAGACTACACGTCCACTATCTCTTCTGAGATTATTCCTCTCAAAACTTTGATCTCCTCATAATGCCTCTTGGACACTTAACCGAATGTCAACCCTGTGAATTCCTTGCAACATGTTTATTTCGCTACTCAACTCCTCTTGTGAGGGATTGTGCACTCCTTGCAACAGTTCTTACATGACTCAATTGTTCCTCCTGAACAATGTGACTTTGAGCGTGTTTCTTCCTATGCACACCTTACGTGGTTATTTTTCACTCTTTGCAAATAACTTCACATTATCCCTCCTGAGCTTCTGAGTCAAAATAGACTCTATCAACCTACTCCTCATGGACACTATGCACACCTTGCATATAAATATGCACGTTATCTCTTCTGAGCTTCTAAGTTGAACTAGAATCTATCAATGCACACCTTGTGGACACTATGCACTCCTTGCATAAGCTTGTAGGAGAGAAACAATTGAAACTTATCTAAACCTCACAAATTCATACATTCAACCATGTAAAGCATTCATAACATAAGAAAAAGTAATAACATAGAATTGCAATTAAACAAAAATCCTACCATTCATTCAGATAGACACAGTAACAACAACACCAAACATTTGGAACAATGCTTCTCTGTTATATTCATTAAAATGATATGTACATGGGATCATACAACTTGATAAGCTTCAAAAATTTCAGCTACAAAAATATTCAACAACTTTTAGCAACTACTTCCAAATAACTCTTAGCAGCCTCATCTAGGAAACAAAAAAAACATATTTATACAAGAGGGCTCATAGATCTTTTTACCTTTGACTACCTTATTTATATCCTATCAAAATAAAATCTTTCAACTACTAAGGCTTTATTACAATAAATGATCGGTACAGACATATAAGAGTGAATGCTTCAGATTTGTACTGCTATTAACTACATTAAAGAAGATACAATCTTCATCGATCTCACGTGATGGTTCAGCCTCTTGCCATTTAATATCTTCTTTAGTTACAATATTTTCAAGGTATTTCATGACATGCAATCTTTAAAATTCAAAACACTTCAACATACATGCTAGGGAGATGAGTTTTCCTCCACTTGCACTTTGATGACGATGCTCCTGCATCACTAATGGTTTCTCTTTCCCTATTCTGATGTGCTTTTCAATGCTTTCCTTTGTGAGATCAACTAATTTCAAGTGATTCCAATTGTTAAGCCACTGCTAAGAATCTTACGAATCCATATTTTTCCATATTTTCTAAGACTCTTATACTCAAATTTCCACAATGTTAACCCATCTATCTTTGTTTTATCGTTAAGTATTCACTATTGCAACTGATCATCAAACATAAAAGGTGTCCACTAGTCTTCTCTATCTGTAATCCAAACTCTACATGTCTGTAACAACTTATGTTGATGATATCTTTTTCTAAATAGAATCGTAGACTTATTCCTATGTAATTTTGTCAACTGATCAATCTGTCATATTTTACTTATGCTAACTAACTTATGTGAGTCTGTCTACTTGAACTATGTAAGTTTTTCGAAAGATGAATATGATCTGTAGAGTTTCTATCTAGACTCCCCCTATTCACCATACATATTTTTTTGGAGTCTCCAAGATGGATGGCTCATAAAAAAAAAGTGTCTACTCGGATGAAGATTCATCATCGTCTTCATTGGTAGGCTCAACAACTTTCTGAACTATGACTTCTTTATTTATGCCTATGGATTCATCTTGAAATACAATACCTGAAAGTATAATCTCTTGAACCTCTTCCTTATTTACATGTATTTATTTTCTTTCATTTCTTTTCCAAACTTTTTTGTGTCTAACATCTTCCTTCTTATTTGTGCATTTGTCTTCATCTCATGTTATTTCCAATCTTGCGATCTCTAGGACTTGTTCTTTCTTCACATGTTCTTCATGTTTTCTTATCCATACTTTCTTGTATATGATATCAATGTTCTCTTTCATGGAATTATTGATCATGCTTCTACAATCACGAGCTATGTGTCCATAGTTATGAAATTTGTAACATTCAATGTTACATGGGGCTACATAAGTATTTCTTTCTTGAACATTTATTTTATAATCCCTACAATATGTAGCCTTATGTCTAAAGTTAGTACAATAAAAAAAATGACCATAAAATAAATTTACATACATGGGAGTGAATGATATTCTTTGTGGTGTAGTCCTTATGAATTCATGCCTTGATTAATCATGATCATGATTGAAGCTTCTTTGTGGCTTGAACATGGATGGTTTTCTTGAAGATGTATCTTTATCAGTTTTCTTAGATTCTGGTTGACCATGATTCCTTCCTTTTAGTACTTCTTCATAACTCTTGCTCTTTTCTTCATTCTTCTTTTCTAGAAACCTAGAATGCTTCTATTTATTCTCTACTGTTGATGTGAATGTTTTTGTCTCTTCAACGTTCTTTGTTGAGATTGATGACTTTGACTCTTAGTGTGACAACTTCTTATTCAAACTTCTCAACCTCTTCTTCTTTATTCATTATCTAAGACTTCACGACTTCTTTTGTTCTCTTTCATTCTTTAAGTTGGATTTTCAATGTAATTATTTCTTCTTCGAGTCTTCTCTCTTCTTGACCAAACTCTTCCTCAAGATGGTTTAAGTCATCGATTCTTTCCATGAGATGATATGCCAGTATATTTTCTCTATTTTCCACTTCTTACTTTTGTGTTACAATGTTTTCTTATAAGCACTACTTTTGATATTCTATATTTTCTTCAATTCCTCTAGCCTCATCTAGTTGAGCTCTTAAATTATTGATGACATGTTGAGCTTCTTTGAAACCTTGAAAACTTTCCATTTGTTTCATCAATTCTTTCTTGAGTGACTTGTTTTTTTCTCTTTCTTTCTTTAGATCATCTAAATCATTGATAAGTTCTTCTTCATAATTGTCTTCTATTTCAAATGGATTTTCTATCTCATTACCTTCAGGGAATTCAATTTCAAGATGTCCATGTTTTTCACAATTAAAGAAAAACAACATACTTTTGTTGATTATGTACTCTTCTTGTTTTGAATCTCTCTGATATCATGAACAATTTTCCTCTTGATATGTACATGCATCTTCTTTTATTTTCTGACTTTGTGATGGGTGAAGAATAGATATTATGTAACTTATCCAAAATTTATTTAGTTGATGAAAATTTACCAACCTTTTCTCTTTCTGGATCAGGTAATCCTTCCCAGATTGAATCCATTGTTGTTTTGTTATTATTCTTCAATTCATTCTTGGTTGTATTCTTTTGCTTTTTTGTAGCATTGTATCATGTCACAAATAAATACCAAATATCGTATCCATATGCCTCTAAAACGGTTCCCAATCCTATTCTTCACGTCTCATAATTTATACCATTATGACCATTAAATAGTGGTACTCCATTCTTAGTATAATCCATGACATCGTTCCAGTTGTTAAACTATTTCCTGAAGGAGCCGACTCTGATACCA